>JAOPUF010559563.1:0-12281 GCA_027564315.1 Enteroctopus dofleini | reverse complement strand
GAAGAAGAAGAAGAAGAAGAAGAAGAAGAAGAAGAAGAAGAAGAAGAAGAAGAAGAAGAAGAAGAAGAAGAAGATTTCCTTTAATTTGAGAGAGTTTACATCAATGTTACTTTACAATAAGAATGAATATATTTGTTATATATACAGTATTAATCAAAAAATTATTACATCGTGTACATTATATCAGGTTATCTAGTAAGCCTTTCATGTCCACCGTTTTTTCCAACACACGTGCCATTTCCTGCCCACCAATCAATGAGGTTTTCATACCAAGTTGGTTTGTAATAATCTGCTGCGTGTAGCATTGCACAGATGCGACACCAAAGATCGACATCGTATAATTCTCCTGTTCCTTTCCATTTGAAATACTCATTGTAAAGAGTATCGTTTTTATCAAGTTTATGTAGGTAATCTGCCAGTTCTTTTGGTGATTTGAAATCCTCATAGTGAATGTATGACTTCTCAGGTGCTACTTTACGGTAATCATCAGGATGTGCACCCATTACAATTGGAATAATATTGTCTCTAGAATAGACAAAAGAACGAAAATACAGCTTCCATAAACATATTCAAGAGAAAATTTATTGTTAACGTGAGTAAATTATATCATTTACAGATTATACATAACTATATCATATAAATTATACATAGACAAACTGATAACTTATTATTTCAATAGGTCACCACTGAAAACATCATTTTCCTGCTGTTATTGAAGGTAAGTTTACATTTTAGTGGTTTCATGATAACCTCGCTAGGTCAACAGTATTTGAACTCAATGATGCAAGTTAAGCAATCACTCATTAATTATAGCTTAATATGCCTACAAATATTTACAGGAAGACAGTGCTTACAAATATATAAAGGGAGACTGTGCTATACAACAATCCGGATACAAACCGTAGAACATTTAGACTTGTTTTATATCGACATGACCAGCTGAGACTCATGAATAATGTTCCAGGAGTAATTAATATCGTATATAAACAAGGATTTCTTTTCACGGGGAATATAGATAATAAATGTTAGATAGGATTATAAGAAATATTAGATTTGAATATCAGCTTTAAAAAACATCTAACGATATAACATACTAAATGAAAGACGGTGTTAGTAGAAAGACTAGAATAGTCTTCTAGGTAAAACATTGCCAATAATATGTGTGTGTGTGTGTGTGTGTGTAGTGAACGTTCGGGGGGAAATGTGTATACATCGTAGAGTAGAGATGTTCAGATGGAAATCTCAGTCAGTGAGTTGAGATTTCCTTTTCGAAGTCAATTCACGTTCGAAGTAAACTGGATAGAGTCGCAATGACAGCGGCTTTCATGTACGAGTAGTGTACTTAGTCGTGAAAACAACTGTAATTAATATGACTGGTAAGAGTTGATAACAGTGGCTTCCAGCTGTGGAGCAGCCTGTGACGAAGGTATAACAAGTCGACGCTTCTCGGCAGAAAGTGAGGCGAGAGATGCGAGGAGAAGTAATAGGTGAAGACGAGAAAGGTTTGTGCGGCAACTTAAATCTCCTCCGTTGACTGAAGTAAATCAGCTAATTTTATAGCTGTGAGGTAGGCTCTACAGAACAGCTTTAGAATATCCCATTCAACCAATTAGGGAGCGTATAATCATGC
Organism: Enteroctopus dofleini; assembly: GCA_027564315.1. NCBI lineage: Eukaryota > Metazoa > Mollusca > Cephalopoda > Octopoda > Octopodidae > Enteroctopus > Enteroctopus dofleini. The sequence goes on along the minus strand of JAOPUF010559563.1, from coordinate 10,651 downwards.
AATCTAGGCGGGAAATTGAATACATAGCGTTACGGGTTCTAAACCCTTCTGTCACTGCTGGTGAGCAACATGACAGAAAATACAATAGCGAATAACGCTCTCTCTCTCTCTCTTTCTCTCTCTCTCTCTCTCTATAAATATATATATATGCATGCATGCATGTATGTATGTATATATGTATGTATATGTGTGTGTGTATGTATGTATGTATATATGTATGTATGTATGCATATACGAAGAAAGTATCCAGTGTAATTCAAGGTAATAATCCAAAGCAGTGAGAAGTTCAATGGTATAACCCCAAGGAAGGTAGAATGCATTGGTGTGGGAAAAACGGAGAGATAGGATACAACTGAAAGACCATGTGAGCATTGCTATGTAATGTATTAACGTGTAAACAAGGAAAAACAATACGAAGAACAAGGTACAAACAAAGTATAGTTATTTGGTTAACGCTCAAGAAAAGGTGTAGAAATTGTCTTTGACGTTTCGATTGTATACTCTTTATCGGAAAGATAGAACGAGAAAAAGCAAAAGAATAAGAAAAAGTAGAATTGTAGTAAAAAAACATGTGGTTCTTGGAACATGCCATGTTGAAATGACAGGAAATAGGAGGAAGAGAAAGGAGACTTAGTTGGTAGGAAAGTAACGGGCGAGATAACTGTGAGCTGCATGAATGTGTGTGTGTGTATGTGTGTGTGTGAGTGTGTGTTTGTGTGTGTGTTTGTGTGTGTGTGTGTGTATGTGTGTATGTGTGTGCGCGCGTGCGTGCGTGCGTACATGTGTGTATGAATATGCACGCATTTGTTTATCAATGCACCGTTTAGTGTGTGCGTGTGTGCTTCGTAGTTCTGGTTTTAATGTATTGTTTGCGAGTTCTTCGTACGGTTGAAGGTTTATGTGGTGTTATTTTTATGTGTTAGTTATGTGGTGGTGTGTATTATGTGTATGTCTACAGATGCGTGTCTGTTTATTGTAAAGATTAATATGGATGTTTATTGTATGGATGTACGTTTGCTATATGGTTGTTATATGTAGTGGTAGTGGTGTGTTTGTGTTAGTTTTGCTTTGAGGAGTACGGGTGGTTGCTAGTGTTAGCTATGTGGGGGGGTGTATTGTGTGTATGTTATATAGATGTGTGTGCGTTTGTCGTATAAATGAGTATGTATGTGTTGTATGGATGTATGTTAGTTGTGTAGATTGGTTTTAATGTATTGTTTGCGAGTTGAATGTATGTGGTGTTGTTTGCATCGGTTAGTTATGTAGTGGTGTGTGTTGTGTGTATGTTATATAGATGTGTACGTGTTTGTCGTGAAGATTAGTTTGTATGCTTGTTGTATAGATGTACGTTTGTTGTGTAGAGGGTGTCGTTAGTTTGTGTTGGTCTTTTATGAGTATGTGTAGTTGTGTGTGTATGTAAGTTTATTGCGTGTGTGTGTGTGGTTGTGTGTGTGTATGGTTGTGTGTGTGTGTGGTTGTGTGTGTGTGGCTGTGTGTGTGAGTGGTTGTGTGTGTGTGTGGTTGTGTGTGTGTGTGGTTGTGTGTGGTTGTGTGTGTGTGTGTATGTGCATAGCGTATGTGTGTGTGGTAGGAGGGTATGTATTAGTGACGAGGGGAAAGGAAAATATCTCAGTAATGGGTGTGTGTGGTGGCATGCTGTGTGTTTGTGTTTATTGAGTGTGTGCTATGTGTGTGTGTGTGTGCGTATGTGTACACTGTTTAAACATATGTACATATGTGTGCTTGTGTGTTATTTTGGTCGTAATGTAAGCGTCGTGATTGCATGTGTGCATATATGCGTGACGTTTTTGTGGGCAGGTGAGGGGGATATTGGAGGAATAATGATTTGGAATTGAAACCGTGGTGAGTAAACTTTCGGAGAGAAAAAATACGTTGTTCACGGTGGAGGTGAGAGTTTGGCGAACCACTGTGCAGGACTAGGCCGAATACAGAGAGATATTGTGTGGATTGGTGTGCAGTGCACAAATGGCGTGAAGTGGCGGTGTCGTTTCCAAGTCGGACGTCACGAAGGTGTTCCGCGAAGCGTTCAGCTAAACAACGTCTGAGTTATAGTAGGAGCATTTGATGCTCCTACTGTATAGAGAGTTACAGTAGGAGCATTTGATGCAGTAAATGAGCTCAAAGGAGGTGCATGTAAAAGAGTCATTTATGTGGAAAGAGAGCTGGCTTGGTTCGGTAAGGACGGTAATATTGGAGAGGAAGGGGCAGGTGTGGCAACGGGGGTGAGATCAAGGGTGGACACTAGGAAAGGATCTACGGACCGGTAGGTCACGTAGGTTGTAGGTGCGCTTAAAGGGGGGCACGGGTGGGTTAGGGAAGATGTAGGAAGTGATAGGGTTAGATTATAGGATAGTACGTTGGAGGGGCATTGTGGAGGGGTGGTAGTTAAGGGAAAAAGGGAGACGGTTGGGATGGGGCGGATGCGGGAAGTGAGGACGGATGTACTGTCGATTTCAAAGGCACGGTTGAGAGTGGCTTGGATTAAGATGGGGCGTATCCGCGTCGGGTGAAGTGTTGGACCATGTGTTGAGATTGTGTCTCAAAATCATGGTCGCGGCTACAGAGACGGTGGAGGTGGAGGAATTGGGAGTAAGGAATTCATAGTTTAGTGTAGGTGAGGTGGGGTTTGAGGAAAAGAAGTCGAGGCAGGAGTGAGAGTCCGTAGGTTTATAAAAGATGGGGGTGGTGGTGAGAGTGAGGGATGGGTGACCAATAGAGACGGAGATGTCGAGAAATTTTATAGAGGTGTCGGAAGTGAATTCTAGAGTTGGGTGGAATGAGTTCAGAAAGGAGATGAAGGTATTGAGTTGTTCGCGGGAGAGGGAGGTTGCACCAATACAGCCATCGATATATCGGCCGTATAGCTCAGGAGTGGGGCCAGGGAACTGTGCGAATATATGGGCCTCAACATAGCCGACGAACAGCTTAGCATAGTTGGGGCCCATTCTGGTTCCCACGGCCACACCGGAGACCTGTTGGTAAAATTTTCCCGCAAATGAGAAACCATTAGGGGTAAAGACGAATTCAGCTAGGCGAAGAAAAGTGGAGGTGCTAAGATGGAGAGTGGGTCGGCGGTCTAGGAAATGTTGCAGGGTGAGAAGGCCGTCATTATGAGGAAAACTGTGTAAAGGGAATTGATATCTAGAGTGAAGAGGAGACGGGATGGGCAAGCATGAACTAAAGGGGTGGAGGGCGTGGTTGGTGTCGGGGATGTGGGATGGAAAGAAAACCACTAGGCGTGAGAGAATTAGGTCAAGGTATTTGGATATATGTTCGGTGGGACAATTGCAGGCTGAGACGATAGGACGGTTAGGATTGTTAGCTGTGTGGATTTGGGGGTGGAAATAGATGGTAGAGGTGCGGGAGTGTGGACAATGAGGTTGGTGGAAGTAGAGGGGAGGAAGGAGGGGGGCTAAGTTGGTGGACGGTGGAGGACACAAGCTGTCGGTAACGGGGTATGAGGTCTGAGGGCAGGGGACGATAGAAGGCGGGGTTTTGAAGCTGTAGGAGTGGCTCACCCGGCCGAACTCTCAGCTCTCATCAGCCTTCAACGCTGAAATGACCTCGTCATCAAACCGGCTGACAAGAGTAAATCCGTGGTCCTGTGGCTCACGGACCTCTACAAAACTGAAGCACTCCGGTAGCTTCGCAACCACACCTTCTATCGTCTCCTGCCATCCGACCCGACAGCCCATTACCAACAGCTTGCGTCCTCTACCGTCCACCAACTCATCTCCTCCTCCTCGCTCCTCCCCTCCACTTCCACCAACCTCAACGTCGGCACACCCCACACCACTACCATCAGATTAGACGGAAGTTTACTTCATCACTTTCGCCAACTCTTCAATCAGTTCACAGTGGATATGTATGCAAAGATCGAATCCGAACGTCTTACATTCATCAGAGTAAATCAGTCTAAGTTGAGAGTTGAAAAAGACACGTCTCTAAGAGAATTTCGTACCATGATCATATCAGTAACGAATCACTGTTAAGAAGATCATCGTCGTGAAGGCTCAAAACATAGTGCCGGAACGAAGAATGTAACTGACTGGTCACGTCCTGTGGCAGCCAGATCACCGGTATGTAAAAACAGCATTGTGATGGATATCAACAGGTGGAAAGAAAAGACGGGGAAGACCACCGGCCATATAACATCAAACCTTTCAGGAGAACCTGAAAGCTATCAGTAGACACTGGGAAAACATAGAAGAACACGCAGCCGATCGAGAACACTGGAGGTCAGCCGCCCGATGCGCAAACTTGCACGGGATGCACTCCAGTGAATGTTGGTCAAATTGCCACCTTGTCATCATCTTTCATAGGAGGGATAAAATACCTGCATGAATACACTAGAGATGCTATTACCTATATCCCAGAATTTGGTCGTTCTCATCTGTTCATTGCTTTCGCATACAATTCAAAATGAACTGAATAGAGGCTGAATTGTTTCCAGGCCAACAACCTCAACATTCACATGATATTTTCGTAAGAGTTCTCCGTCAAAGGGTAATTAAATTAAAAGAACTGCTGTTGAAAGGATCTATCTTCGGAAACTTTCGTTGTTTCATGTGCTCTATAGAATGGCAGAAAGTTGGCTTACTCCATGCCCATTTATTGCTTTAGTTGGAAGAAAATATTCGTGGAACTCAAATTGATGATATTCTCTCAGCTGAAATACCAGATAAAGACACCGATCGTGCCTTCTTTCAGATTGTGAAGAAGCATATGGTTCATCGTCCATGTGGACTTCTAAACAGACGATCTTTTTTCATGAAAGATAAATGTACAAATAGGTAACAGCGTCCTTTTCTGGTTGAGACACAAAATGGTCACGAAGGATTTGCACTCTACAAAAGGGGGAACCCAGGGGAAGGAGGGTTCACGGCCACAATCAAGCAAAGAATATTCCACTATTTAATAGACAATTAATGAATAGTCCAATATTCGCCACTTCTTTCACAGATCTTTAAAGCACACATCAATGTTTAATATTGCAGTTCAGTCAACTTTATTAAGTACGTTTGCAAATATGAGAACAGAGGAAATAATCAAACCATTTTTGCAAAATGCTTCCAAAGATGCATGCAAGGCATGCTTGTCCCTGGATATCTGGATGTTCTAGTAAGTGGCACCATTGGGTGTATTTACACGATCCACCCAAGTCATACTGAATGCTTTTATAAGCCTCTATTGCTTCATCACATCAACGGTCCTACCTCATTTGAATCTCAAAAAACAGTGAATGGAACTCGGCTCAGCATCTTCAGAGAATCATGCCAATACCTCGGGCTCATGGAAGATGATGACCACTGGAATAAGACACTAGATGATGCCAGTACCTCCCAATTCCCATCAAAACTTCACCATTTGTTCGCCATCCTCATCTGCTCATGCAATCCATCCAATTTCATGCATTTGTGGAAAAAGCACAAAGAATCTATGTCAGAGTACTTCTTCCATCAGACAAGGTTCAACGCGGCCATCCCTCAGTTAGACTTCATAGTGGGAATATTCAACTTCGCTCTTTGCAAAGTGAAAGATTTGGCACAGTTAATGTGTAGGAAAACTTTAAATGATCTTTTCATGCAGTCACCTAAAAGACACCAAATTCAATGAGTAGTTAGGTGTTCAGAGAACCATCATATAACATTGTTTAACGGAAAGTGTATGTTAAAGAAATTGAACGAAAATTGATGCCAGATCAAAGAAGTGCCTATAATCAAGTAGGCCGGTTAATTTCGACAAAACTCCGGAATTCGTTTCATAGATGCACCTGGAGGAACTGACAAAACAATTCTTATTAACTTTATCTTAGCCAAAGTCGGAGGTCAACAGAAAATCGCCCTTGATACAGCCTTCTCTGGCATAGCTGCAACATTTTTGACAAGTGGAATAGTTGCTGCTCATTCCATGTTTAAGTTTCCTTTAAACGTAACATCCTCAGATGCATCTATCCACAGCATTAGAAGAGATTCAAGTATGACAGTTGTCCTCAAACGTTGTCAATTGTTTCTGTGAGATGAATGCACAATGGCCAACAAACCTACCCTTGAAGCACTGGATGAGACACTGAGGGACATAAGAAAAACAAATGATAACAAGGGCGGATTACCTCTACTGCTTGCAGGTGAATTTTCGGCAAATTCTACCTGTGATTCATAACGGCACAGCTCCTGCCAAAGATTCATCTCAATGGATTCATGTCAATAAATTAACCTTGTCAACGAACATGAAAGTTGGTCTTCAGAAAATAAAACAGCTGGTGACTATGCCAATTTATTACCCCAAATTAGCAATGGTCAAATCCCAGCTGACTATGACGGACTAATACAAATACCACGTCAGTGCGGAAATCAAACTTGAGATGTAAATGAATTGGTGACAAAAATATACCGAAATATCCATATCTAAATCATTGATCATCAATAACTTCAAGAAATAGCTATAGTCGCCCCAATAAATGAAATAGTAAATAAGATAAATTTTAAGTGTTTGGATCTTCTTCCAGGAGAGTTCATTACGTATAAATCTTTAGAATCTGTGTTTAATCCCTCTGAATCGCTGAATTACATCATAGAATTTTTAAATTCACTGAATCATTCTGGACTCCCACTATATCGACGACTCTTGAAGAAAGGAGACAACACCATTCTTCTTAGAAATCTATATGCCTCTTGACTATACAATGGGATTCGCCTGTTAGTGAAGAAAATGCTTCAACACGTCATAGAAGCAACCATTTTGACAGGTTGGCCAATGGGGAAGATGTTTTCGTTTCAAGAATTCCTTTGATCCCAGGTGGGGTTCTGTTTGCTAATGAAGTGTGCCTCCACAATCCGGAGATTTACATCATCTGTGCACCTCAGAATACACAATGTTTTTGGTTTTACAAATAAGGTCATAAATATAGATTGGGGGTGGGGGGTTCCAGCTCTTAAGCAACCTATAAATAATCGGTCATCAGTGAAGCAAATTCCTCAAGATGCAGTCCAGCAACTATCAATGTTTACCTTTGGAATGTATTGATTGTCATGGCAAAGATTAGATGTACTGGAAACTGAAGACTTCTAAATCGAAAGGTCACATCTGACGGAAGACACCTGACAACACCACTGCTGCTCCACTCATTTGAGCTCTATTGTCAAGCAAGTCCTGCAATGTTCTATCCAAAGCCTCCGGAGCTCTCTTTTGTGCCTTTGTGCATTCATCCCAGACAATCATCTGGCATCTCTTAAGAACTTTTCCGGGTTCCGAATTCTTGGCAATGTTGCAAACAGGTGCATCATTTATGCCCAAGTTCAAGAAAAACTTGAAAGCAGAATGTACTGTACGGACCCCTGGTAAGAGTGTGGCGGCAGTACCTGAAGAAGTAACTGCAATAGCTATGCCTTTATGTAGAGGAACTTTTGCAAGCAATAGACTGATCAGGAAGGTCTTTCCAGTTCCACCAGGAGCTTCAAAGAAGCAAATTCCAGCTTTATGTTGCCGAACCCTGTCAAATATAGCGGAATAGACTGCACACTGGTCTCCGTTGAGTTCGGGTACACTGTCATTGACATATGCTGTTAATGTGTCAGCATTGCATTATGTCTCTCACAACATTTCTGCTAATAGATTATTGACTTCAGTATGGTTAGGTTGAGGGAGGCCATATTTTTGAAATTCTTGGCCATTCGTATCCTTGAGCTCATTCTCAACGTTGATGAGAGTTGCATTGTAGATTTGATCTGTGTACCCTATTTCTATGCCGGGATATATCCTTTCAGCGTGAGGCTTGAAATGTTCTGTAAGATCATCACGATACTTGAGTCAAAGCTGAAGCAGGTTGGATGGTTCACAGTATTTTAACAACATGGCAAAAAGACCCCTAAGACTCTTGGCTGTTTGTGATACAGAAACTTCTGACAATGTTGCATCCCATTGTGCATCATTCTCCAGCAATCCAAGTCTAAAGCAGGCCTCTCCATAGGGAGTGCAAAGTTCACCATTGAATGTAAGAAGATCTTGGAACTCGCACTTTGTAGAGAAGAAGTCGTAGTAAGAAGCATTTATGTTCACTAGAGTGTACCGTATACATTATTCCATTGGTATCGTCAAGCCTTATGTCAGGTTGGCCTTCAACAGGGTACCTTGCCTTCTTCGTCTCCGTTGCGTATTGTTCTATATAAAGTAGGACGGAATCTGATAGAACAGCAATGTTTTGCAAAGTGACCATACTGGCACAGCTTGAAAAAGTCGTCTGTAAGTTTTGTGTTCCTTGGATGATGTGCTTGCTGTGCACCAGCTGCAGGAGAAATAAAAACACATTGGTCATTTTCCAAGTGGACAGCAAACTGTTGAATGCTGGGATATCTTTCATGAATTTGAAAGACAAAACGCACCAGAAAGCCTCATTGCTGCTGATGTATGGTCCCTACTGCAATTTGCTAACTTCTTCGCAGTTGTTTTGCTGCGTCAGAGCAAACATTACAGCGCCAGAGCCCTTATTGAGATATTTGGTGGATTTATGGAATTGAAGAACTCAACATTGATGTGGGCATTAAATGTCTTGGTCAGTAGTAGGCCGTAGGGAACTATCCATCTGTTGTCAATGTCATGCTGTCCAACCAAGCTTTGGAAGTCTCCATCCTCTGGTGCTTTTCTTCTGTAAGACGGATAGCCATCTTCACCTGTTTTCGTCTCCTTGAAAAATGATCTTGGAAATTATTTGGTGCATTTGTTATCTTCCATGTAAGGTAAATTCTTGTTGCATACACCGCATGGACCACGAACCGTCTAGATTTTAACCAAATTGAAGAGCTCTTTGTCCCTGCCAGAGTCTGGAAGCTCTGTTTATTTGATGGAATCAACTTGATTGGAGTAAATCTTGTTAACCAGATCAAGATGTGTGCATGTGGCAAGCCCACCTTTTTCCATTCTAGAGTATACATGTAACACCTGACAGCTCCAAATATTTGGCATTTAGTAATCAAATCAATCATCTTGCTGAATTCTTAGTGGAAAACCCTGGTTGTGAGATCATGCATATGAATGTATATTTGGCCTAGGAGGATCTCTTCCTGCTTGCAATCATTGTTGCTGCAGCACATCTGTTTCTGCTGCCCTCGGAGCATGGTGGCGTTTGGTAGCAGAGGATGTTGTAAGTGCTGGAACATCTTTTCCATAGCATTATTGATGGAATCATCATATGTAGCGAATTACTCATAAAAGGGAACACTACATTTGATTGCGCCCGTGCTTTGAACTCGCACCCACAACATTTGAATTCCTGCTTAAATTAATCAAAATCATCTACGTCGAACCAATACGATCACCAGCATTATTTCAGAAAGACAATGTTAGAGCCAGATAAAGGAAAGAGAAAGTATGTGACAGAGAGAGAAAGGGTGAGAGAGAGATAGAGAGAGAGAAAGAGAGAGAAAGAGAAAGAGAGAGAAAGGAAAGGGAAAGTATGAGACAAAGAAGGGGGGAGAGCGAGAGAGAGGCAGAATGAAAGTAATTTGACAGTAATACAGATGCAGTAATAAAGTTGGGAGAGAGTGAGAGGGGTAGAAGATGAAAAACAAAAGAGAAATAGATAACAATGGAAAGAGAGCGAACAAGAGAGAAAGGAAAGAGAAGGACTGGAGTTAGTAAAACATTCAATGAGGAGCAGGGAAAGGGATTCAGTATTGTGGTGGCAGCAGATAAGCAGGTGATAGATACATTCAAAAGAAAGAGGGAGTTGAGAAAATGGTCATACACTCACACAAACTTTCTCAAATATGTATAATTTTTCTTTCGTTTTTCATTTCAGACTCTTGTTTCTTGGTATTTCTAGTAATATCAATGTGAACCAGTTTCACCTTGACCTCAGCAGTAATGAACTGCGCTTCACTCCACCTCATGAAATTGATATCATAATTGGTCACATGACAAATCTGACAAGTTTAGATATCAGCAACAACAGTAAGTTAATTTATTCCATTATTCATTAGTTACTATCTTTATGACCTGATTTGGTGTGTGTGTACAAGTGATTGGGAAGTAAGGTTGGTACATTATGTGTGTACTATATATATAAATATTCTTCCTCTTTTCGCCTCTTCATTAAAAAGTTAAAGTCTGTCTTGAGCCTAAAGGCTCATCAGGCTAGAGCTTTTCTCAGTTTTAGGAGACATTAAGCGACTGGGAGTACAAAACTTCCCCCTAGACATGATGCCACTCTGTCACAAGGTTAACCCCCAACTGCTGCTAGTACTCATTTTTCAGCTGAGTGGACTGGAGCAATGTGGAATGAAGTGCTTTGTTGAAGGAATCAAACCCACAACCTTACAATCATGAACCCAACACCCTAACCACTAGAGCATGGGCCTTCACTTCCCTTTTCCTAGCCTGAGTTAAAATGTTCAGCACACCCATACCCCCCCCCCCCCCTCTCTCTCTCTCTCATATATATATATATATAATGCAGAAGGTAAACAAAACACACAGAAAGAACAACACGGAGAAAACAATGCACAATAAATGTATTAGTAAAACGCTTATAAGGAAGGAGAGAAAGAGGGTCCTAACGTTTCGGATGCTAGTCCTTCATCAGAAAGGAGTACATAATTGTGTAAGGAAAGTCATTGAGAGAGAAGGAAAAAGA
>JAOPUF010549880.1:0-12552 GCA_027564315.1 Enteroctopus dofleini | reverse complement strand
ATTTATATTCAGTCACTGAACAGTGAAGTAGTCAGGCTAAATGACAGGTCTCAATACTTAATACTTAAAGTAGAGAATATTTAATATTAAATTTAAACTGAATATATATATATAGTATCAATAATAAAATCCTTAAAATAAGGTAGAATCCACACCTAACAGCAATGCAACAATACACAAAAAAAACAGAAGAAAACGCACATCGTACAGATAGTGACCCCTCTGTCCGCAATCCATTACCGGGAGCCCCCCGCCACCGAACAGCCGCCAGCCAGCGGACGCAACCCTGGCTGGGGCCCAAAACAAGTGGTGTAACTGCAGAAACCCCTCAAATTGCCCTCTTGCGGGGTCAGGAAGAACGTGGTTCAGTATCTACCGTGGACGATACTGCACACTATATCGGGGCCACTTCATGCACAAACATTCGTTTGCCAACCCAGCACGGAAGTACTGCACTTCTTTTGCGGAGTACGTGTGACGACTCAAGGGCTCCGGGAAAGAGTACAATCTTAACTGGTCAGTGATTAATACTGCCAGTCCCTACCAGGGGGAGGGCGGGCTTGTGATCTTTGCTTGACCGAAACGTTAGAAATCATAAATAGTAGGCAACATCTTCTGAATAAGAGAAATGAGATTCTTATATCATGTGCCCATAAGTTACCTAGAACCTTTAGGGGCAGTGGAGTGATACTCATATAACGTACATTACTATTTAGACACAGTAGATCCCTATACAGCAACCCTACTACGCACACCATCTATGGACCCCCTATAAACGCAAGGTATATCTACACAGACCCCATATATCCTGTAAACGCAAATTATAATTACACAGACTCCACATATCCTATTAACGCTATATATGTTCCTATCAATTGTCGCCTTAGGTAGTCAACCTCCGTTAAAAAAAAAAAAATAATAATGTTACTGCTAATGTGACTGCTACTGGTACCCCAGTTATCGAATAAGATCACTAAGAACACTGATAGCATGAACTATAATATAAGTACGCTATATTTATTTCTCATTGCGTATTCTGTTAGTTACCTGTCATTCTTTATTTTCCTAGCCATTTATACATTTGCCTTATCGTTTGCATTCATCTGTATGTCAATTTCGCTATTTCCTTTTGTATTTTCTTACTAGTGATTTTTTAACATTATTAACGGTACACCATCATGTTCTCATTTCCTGATATTTCGCTATTTCCTTTTGTATTTTTCTTGCTAGTGAAATTGGTACCACGCTCCGTTATTGCTATCATTTATGCATATTTCAGATGTCTTTTAATTTTTATTTATTTTTTAACACTAATACTATTATCATTATTAACAGTACATCATCATTATACTACTAGGGTCACCAAGGTAATTACTACAGTAATTAATTATTATCACTCTTACGATGAATAATGCTATCAATATTAATATCAATGCAAATGTTAGTCGCAATACAATAACACTATATCTATCCTTTATCAGTACCCTACCGATATGATCACTATTAATATTGAGATTACTGATACCTTATTTATTAATTTATTGTTGTCACTGCTACCACCACTGTTCTTACTAATGTCACTGTTAATACTGCCCTAATATTATCATTACTAACAGTACCTTATTTATCATTATTATGTATCTTAATCAGTCATTATTATACTACTAGAGTCACTAGGGTAATTACTGTAATAATTATTACCACTCCTACGATGACTATTGCTATCAAAAATACCATCAATACTACCGTTAGTCGCAATACAATAACAATATTTCTAAAACTTTGTGAACTCTAGCTCACTGACCTAGTTCCTCAATCGGTCGCAAGAGGTCACCAGAATACTAGACAGTCCGAGAACAGAAAGCCATTAACACTATAAATCTTTAAAGTCGTACTGACTCCCTTCTTTTTTCTTTCTCTTTTTTCTCTTTTTACCCATCTATGTGACTATCTATAAATTTCCGTTTATTTATTTGTTTATATCAACTTAAGTCTTCGCCCTGTCCTTTCACTACCTATACTTCCATTTGTTCAGCTATTGTATACACACAGCAATTACTACTAATTTAATTTTACTTACTACGGCTCAACCCCCTTCTCCCGTCACCTCTTTCATTGTCTCTGTATCCCTAATTGCTTCCCCCATCCCATTTCTCCACTCTCTCCACTCTGTCCCACTCTCACACCAAGTTGCTCCTACGACTACACACATATATAAAATCTAACTTAAACATTTTTTGGACAGCACTGAAGAAGGACCCATCCGAATCTAGCCGATTACCTAACATTATATAATGTTACACGATCTGGCTACGAGCGAAAGGTCCGGAAACAATTGTATGTTTTCTGAATAAATGCTTTAACACCTTATTGGTTTGCATTCAGTATTACTCTGTGACCTCACATAAAAGAATAACTCACTTAGTTGGAATGGATACCTGCAAGCTACCACCAAGGAACTGAGCAGTCCCATAATACACATGGTACGGATATCTTCCTCCATGGCACACAGGGGACGTCACATCGAGTTCTAAACAGGGAATACGCAGCAGTTACCCATTCACTGTAACCAACAACTGTAGATATATATATATATATATATATAGTTTTGTTATTCTATGTTCTGAGTTCAAATATCTCTGGAATCAACTTTGCCTTCTATCCCTCAAGTGTTGATAAAATAATAACCAGGCATGTACTGGAGTTGATTCAGTTGATTATACACTTCCAACACAAATTTGTGTTCTTGCACCAATGTGAGAGATAAATCAATACTTACTGTTTTAGAGACATTATTAATTAGAGGTGAACTGTTAAATCATTATTAAATGGAAGGTCAGATGTGAAGTATTAAATCATTATTGTATGGGAGTTCAGAGGTGAACTGTCGTATCCTTATTACATGGGAGGTCAGAGGTGAATTATTAAATCATTATTGTATGGGAGTTCAGAGGTGAACTGTCGTATCCTTATTACATGGGAAGTCAGAAGGAATTGTTGTCTTTATTACATAGGAGGTCAGAGGTGAACTATTGTATCCTTATTACACGGGAGGTCAGTGGTGAATCGTTGTATAATTACTACATTGGAGGTCAGAGGTGCATTGTTTTAGTTTTATTACATAGGAGGTCAGAGGTGAACTCTTGTGTCATTATTACATGTGAGGTCAGTCATGAGTTGTATTTTTATTACATTGGAGGTCAGAGGTGAACAGTTGTATCCTTACAACGGGGCTTCTGTTGGTCTGCTAAAACATAATCTGCCAAAGCTTTGGCATCAACATTACTAGAAAATCAACAGTGAACCTGTAAAAGATATTAAAACCAAAATATTTTTCTTACCCATAGTTCAGTTTTCCAGGAACACATGCATATTTCCATTCATTACCTTGATTGCCTGATATAGAGTGAATTTTAATTTTGCTAGAATTAGTTTTAATATAGATATTTAGGTTTCCCGTGTCTTTTCCAAACATGTGATAGTAGAAACTAATACTTCCTTTTGAAGACATGTTAGCGTTGAAGTAGTGTACTTTCAAAGACGTACTTTGTCCTGGAACACCAATTGCAGAGGCAAGCATATATTTCCCTGCAAAAATAAATATACAACGTTGAAGGACACGAAAAATAATGTATATATTTTTGATTTTTTGATAATATATTTGTTAGAGCATAGCATAATGTCAACAACCAGTTTCATGTGGCTTTAATGCAGGCTGACCTGTACAAATAAAACTGTTGAGTTACAGCATGTTTCAGAAAAACAAAGTAGTATTCTAATACTTTGAATATCTTAAATGTTTAATATAATGTTATTATATCATTCACTCATCGTATCACTTATTTTCTGTGTTTTTATTCTTTCCGGCAGCCTGGTAGCACAGTTGTTTCCCTTTTACTTTTTCTTTTTTTTTTTTTGATTAATACATTTAACTTGGTTTTTCATTAAGAGATTAACAATTTGCAAAAGTATATACGTAATTTACAAAAGAAATTGGACAACAACAAAAATTATTAAAAAAGACGAACGCATACCACAACAGAGAACACTAGCACATCATTCTAAGTAGCGTTTGGGTAACCTAAAACATTCATCGTATTAGCACTAGTAACCGCGAGGTCGAAGCGTAGGAACAGCCAAGCACCATCACGAGCATCACCTGAAACTTCGATAAGACGAGCCGAGACGCCTATGATGTCAAAAACTTCGTTGTCAGTAGCTCAGCTCCAACGAACGTCTCAAATGCCACAGGTTGAAATATAATTCACCAGCAAATTACGGATTTTGTTCTGCTCGGCTACGGAACCTCTAGCCCAAGGGAAAGGGGTAAGTTCATCATCCCTGGACAATCTCACTAACTCTAGAATTAAGGGGATATTTACTCTGGCTAGGGCTCGTTTTATGATTAGATTTATCTCAGAGTGGTGAGTGAAACGATCCGTATTCAGTTGCCATGAGAATCCATGAAGAAATCGGGAGCTCATCCGGGTTGAATAAGCCACCGATGTTCGCCACAGGCAAAAGCTTCCACCCAATCTCCAGAAAATGTAGGACTCGAGGAAAGTAAGTAACATCTTGAATATTGATCGGATTGATCAAAAAGAGAGTCGAAAGTATGTTTCCATTGTAAATTTTGATTGAAAATTTACCCTACTCTGGAACTAACAAATCAAACATCATGCACAGTTGGAAAGCTTCATCCATCTCCATGTTGGAGCTAGTCCATGTTGAAAAGAAGAGGATATTGCCCACCAAAGAGAAAAAAACATGGACGGAAGAAAGGAAACAGGGGAGAGATACAGAAGAGCATTTTGGTAAACCCAGACCCCAAATCGCTTGGGCAAGGCAACTTACTCAAGGGATTCCGAAGCAAGTTTAACAGTGATCAAACTTACGAGTTTCTTATGAAATAAGCTGTCAAAGTGTTGCAGGGACGATAAGAATCTAAATGAGAGACTAGCCCTAAGAATGTATATTAACTTATGGATCGACAAATAATTCTTAAGAATAAAACAATCTTGATGGGTCTCAATTACATCGATATTTTTGAGTATTTGTTTAAGGTTTAACATCTTAGGAAGAAATACGGGCTCAAAGCGAGACCGGAAATTGGAGCTCCAAGGGAACACCACGCCGATGAATAAATCCACTGTGGCCTGATGTTGCGAAAATGATTGATTAAGTATCCAAAGTTAACATTTAGAACCATTAACCTGAAGGCACTTGCGACCAAGTTTCTCAGTCATCAACTTTGCTGTAGCGATTGCCGCCTTTCCTATTTAGGGAGCCCCCCAAACATGCATCAACAAACATGTACCAAACATTGAAATCCGAGCCAGACTCCAACCTAACAATACAATCAATACCCAGCGCAAACAGTGCAGGAGCAAATTTGTCGCCTTGCTGAACTCCCGAGGCAGAAAGAATGCACTGGTCACCAAAGAAGTGTAAGAGGGATTCAGATATGCTTGCGAAGAAAAGTGGTAGAGCTTTGATGCTCTCTCTTTCACTGAGCTGAGGATATCATCACGCCTAATTGAGTTAAAGGTGTTTTCTTAGGTCTAGTTTGAGAACCACCCTGGTGACCTCGGAAGAAGTGCTCACGAATGATCTCGTGGCATAGAAGGCTGCTTCACTCCTCAATTTAGTACCGACCCTCAGCTGAACGGGTGCGAATTCTGAACAGAAGTGGTAGAAAAACCAACGACAACCACATTTTTGACGTAAGGCGTCTGAAAGCACACCTAACTGCTATGGGGAAGATCACCGTTAGGCTTAAGGAGACCGAACAGTTTAGCACTAAATAACAATGCAATGGAGGATACTCTCGAAAGAAAACGCTTTTACGAACTGTGTGATATATTCCAAAATCGCGATGCCAGCATCTCCGGCCGACAGGGAGATGCCGTCTTTTAGATGTTGAGGGCGAAGACCATCAATTCTGGGACCAGACACCACAGGAAAATATGTTATCTTCTTTATGGGTAAAAACTGGTCTTAAGTAACCCGGTGGTTCGGGGCAGAATGATGTTTCCTTCCCAATTGTTCTAGGGACTCCACGTCACACTGAGTGAGGGTGGAAAGAGAAGTTTGAAGATGAACTGGCCCTGTGATGTTATATACACCGGCGTTGGTGGCTTTCTTGTGGTTTAGACACCGACTGACATTTGTAGCCGTAGCATTTGTATTTACCCCCGTTCAGGATTAGTGGTAATTAATGTTCAATGCAAATTATAGGGTGAAAATTATAATTTAGCTAAATTTAAGCATTCTATATCATATGTATGTATCGTGTTATTTCCATCATCTGCAAATGCATTTTGATATGTAAATCTCATCAGTACAGCTTCATTGATGATTATTATCAAGTGAATTTAAATTTAGATGACTTAAATTCACTAATGATAGAGAAGTGACTATCCGTGAGACTACGCCAATGAGATATACATATTGGAATGCATCTGCAGATGATGGAAAAACCCTTTAACTACATAAAATATAAAACACTTACTTTAACTGAATTTTAATTGGTACTCTATAATTTACATTGAACAGTAATTACTTCAACCTCTGAAGAGTAAAAAGGGAAACAACTATGCTACCTTGCTACCTGAAGGAACAAAAACAAAAGAAAAGGAAATGGCATGGCATGAATGGTACAACAACACTATATTAATGACATGAAATAAATATATCTCATTCTGAATCAGGAACTAAACGTACAAAGTTGTTCATTGCCATTATTGACTATGAGCAGCCTTTGGCTGTTGGTTGGAGATGGTACCTGGTTACGTGGTAGAATAATTCTACTGCACGTCAGATGTTGGTTTCATTCTAACCAAACATAACATCACTAGCGTGAAAGATGAGTTCTCTGGTGAAGAAACATTTAAGTATTTAATCATTAACCTGGAATAGAAAATACAGAGGAACACTCTCTCTCTATTTTAATCACATTCCCCTTCCTCCTCCTTCTTGTAAAACTACTACTACTACTACTACTACTACTACTACTACTACTACTACTACTACTACTACTACTACTACCAGGAGCCTCTAGAAAGGCTATGGGCATTGTCCTATTCTTTGCTCACACTAAAGTATATAGAGAAACAAGTTTATATTTTGAGTTTGTTTTGATTCTGCACCCATTGACAATATTTCTGCCTCTTCCCCATCATTTTTAATGTTTCATCCTTTAATTGTTGTTGTTGTAGTTGTTTAGCCCCCAGTAGACCTATGATCAAAGGCACTCCAGTCGTGACCAATCCATCTTCATTTTTCCTTTACCGGACAATTCTTTCTCCTTTTTTCAAACATTCGTGGACCAACCCATCACTTCCTGCTAGCATGTAAGCCACACATCCTGTTCCTCTTTGAGAAACAAATATCTCACCTCTTATCTATAGTCCATCTCTGCTGTCTATGCTACATTATTTACTCATACTTCACCCCCGAAAGGTGGTGGCTGCACATATGTAGATTCTACTCTCCCCACCACTCACCTCATTCAACTGGATATTAGTAACAAGGACTTCCAGTTACTCTGACTCAAAGTCTATCTTCCCTACTCCTCTAAATACATCTGTTGCCTCTACTGCTTTCTGAATTCCTCCATTCTTCGTTCGTTCTGCATTGAAGACATATATTTCACTTCATACCTCTCTTAAGTCATCATCCTTGGTGACTTCAATACTCACACCTCCACAATGATGTTGCTGATGCAGAAGCCAAATCTTTTGTAATCCTTAACTCTCAACAATAATTAGTATCATTCTCTACATGCATTCCTGACTGACACACAGCAACTTCAGACGCTCTTGATCTTTTTGTCACTCCTACACACAGTCCACAGTCTCTGCAAAACCCTCACCATCTATGAACCTATCAGATCGTCTAGCCACTGCCTAATCACGGTTACCCACCACACACCCAAATACTACGCCCCTTACCTCAGCTACATAGGTGATTGAAACCATCTTCTTATGCATGTTCCATCACATCCCTCACATATCCAAATCACGTAAATGCTTGACACACAAATAACTGTGCTGCAACACTACAAGGGAATAATACTGTTTACAAAACCTAGAAAACTCACCAACCGCTACCGACTGGGTGGTTTTTACCCATTACCACTACTAATGCAAAACGACTATCCATAAAACAAAAGATGCTCTCGTGCATTGCACAGCCTGCAAGCTCTTCCACCTCTTTAATTGCAGCCAGTCCTTCTGGTTCCTTGCTCAAAAGATATCTACAAACTTTGCGGAATTCTCTTACTCCCTACTCCCCAACCATGATGGTTCCGTAAGCAGTACTCCCGTGGAAAAAAGTTTCTATGTTCGTAGCCCTATTTGTTTCCAACACCACATTGCATCTAACTTCTTCTCCATTCCAGCAGCTTCCCCACATACATATACACATCAATGAGAGAGCCCCTTTATGGTTGCTCAACCAGTTAGAAATAGCAACCAAATCTCCCTCAAATAACACCCTACCGTCTTGAAAAAAGGAAGGACACATGGAAAAATGCATTTCTAAATATACAAAAAGACGTGATAGTCACAGCTGAAATGCCTTTGATCATAGGTCTGCTCAATCAGAGCTGATCTGAGACTAAGCAGCAACAACACCAACACACCAAGTGCATAAACATTACAGGTCATTTAAATCCATCAAGGTCACCAGCCTTGACAATGCCCCTTCCATTTTTCTGAAAACAACGTGCACCCCAGAACTAACCTCTATCTTCTCCAAACTCTGAAATTTCTCTACATGAATCTAACCTGATCCTTGGAAACATGCTATAATGTGTCTCATCCCCAAGAAAAGAAATCTCTCTATTATTCTATTGCTCTCACTTTCAACATGTCTTTCATCTCTTGTACATTAACAAACAGCGTGATATCACCTCTAACAACGCTTAATACTACACAGATGATATCATCCTTCATTGCTTCTTAGCCCTCCGCACATAGGTGTCATCCACATCTCACGTCAAACTTGCTCTGCCTCCATGAACATACACCTCGAAAACATTCTCCAATAGAGATGTAATAATCTTGTATCCTTCAACAGTACAAAGACACAATCACTGCACATATCAAGTAAACAATATTCTAGGTCACTCTTTCTAGTCATGGACAACACTTAATTAAAACCATCAAAGTGACTACAAATTCTACGTCACACAATCACTGCTGATATCTTCTGGCGATCTCACATACATAAAATCTCTTCTTCTCTCATTACCCAATTTATACCTCCACACATCAAGGCCCTATACTACCCCCAGTCAGTACTCCCCAGAACGTCAACCTTCTAGGATTCGCTTCCCACCTACTTCCCTTTCACTGGCATAGACTGGCAGTTGTTGAAGCTGAATATTAACCTCATCAATGTGACCAGTCTGAGAGGCCCTGTGAATGTTATGGGCACAGTTGCTTTCAAGTGAAACCATGAAAAGTCATAGTATATCTAGGACTACATTATCCAATGTATCTGTAATTACTAAACTGAATTCTTAAATATCTAAGATAGCAACACCATTATCCTCCGGAGCAATAGACTAGTGGTTAAAACAACAGATCCAGTTGGTAAAATAATGTTCCAGGTTCAATCCCTTGTCTAGCTCAGGAATACCACCTGAAGCTGATTGGAAAAAATACTGATTGAAACATTGTGTAAAAAACACGTACAAAACGAGGAAAATAGTCTGAAACACAGCCATGAGTATTCCGTGATTGTTGAAAGAAATTGATAAAAAGAAATATCATAGAAACTGAGATGAATTACCTTTACTACTTTTAGTTGTATGATCAACTTTGGGTCCTGATGTTCTTGCGCTAACGACGGGATAAGTACGTTTCCATGTATAAAATTCTGTGCCTTCAGTAGTCATCCCACACATGTTGTTATCAAATGAGCAATATATCTCAGTCGCTGGAAAGTCACACAAATTACAAATAATGCAATATAAATTTATTTTTATGAACAAATGCATGGGAATATTAAATTTGTTTTTATTCACATGGTAAAAGGTTAATGTATTCGTGTGAGAGGTTAGTCAATTGACTTAACCTCAGTATAGTACTGGTATTAAAATCCAACATATACTGATACTATATAAAATCCTATATGTTAATCTCAGAGGGGTTGTGAGTAGATAAAAACAGTTATAATAAATGAATATATTATATAAACAGATAACCAGTAAATAACAAATATAATTTGTTATGATTTACATAATATGTTATGTATGTCCATCTTCACCGTGTATTAAAATATCAATAACAGGATTAACACGATTAGTGTTAACACGGTGAAACTATCATACTTTGGTAGGATATGGGGGTTTGGGTCACATTCAGAAAGACACAATACCGAACATCATAATCTCGAATCTTAAATGCCGAAAGATCAGAATCACGAAAGGTTGAAATCATGAAGACCACAACCCCGATAGTTCAAAATCCCGAAAATATATTTTAGGAAAAAATAATGAAAAAACAAAAAAACGTTCTTAAAATACGTTTATTTACAGTTTTTCAACATTCGAGATTGTGATTTTCGAGAGTTTAACCTTTCGAGATTCTGATCTATCTAGATTTCAATATTCGGGATTATGGCGTTCGAGACTATGATCAGTAGCTGGGATGTTAGTCTTTATGCCAAAACCCAGACATTTCCAAATAAGTAGTCTGATTTTTCAATATTATATATCTAACATCCTCTTAGTGCTGGTGCCATGGCTCTTTTTCATTGGTGTGTGTGTGTGGGAGGGGATCGGTCTAATATACCACTTCATACACACCACTTGGTTCTTGGATTCCTCTAGAAGAGTTCACTCTGTTGCAAGTATTCGGCCCAGACTCCCAGTTTCCTCCCCACCGATGTTTTTCTTGCCAACATTGATCTACATATGTTCAGAGTGATCATCGTCCACATCAGTCTCACCAGTCTATGAAGGCCTGCAAAGGTCATGGTCACCTCCCTTTTCACCTGACTATGTTATATAATAGAATAGTCGAGGAGAAATCACTGCTGCAAGCATAAACATCAGCACAGGGGAATTGCCGAGGGATTCTAACTCACTATTGTGAGCATAAACAACAGCAATATCACAGTGTCTAGTTCAATTACTCCAGTGGTAAAAGCTAACTGTAATAGGACAGTATCCTACTTACCCTTGAACCAACTAGAGATATGACCCAGACAGATGGCGTCTTGAGATTTGTGAAAAATATAAAGATTTATTTCAAGGATATTATATATTGATATATGAAATATGTCAATCCTGGCATCTCACATGAAGCTTGAACGATGAATAACAAGAAGAGTAACTTGATAAATAGACACCATAACAGCCCAGTAGTGACTTCTTATCACTTCTGCATCACATTGAGAACATATCGATATATATCGAAAGGTTGTATTTGAATGATACTATACATTGATATATAAAATATATTCAATATATCAATATATCAGTGAAATATAAACAATTATACTCACGATTTTCCAGGCACCTAACATAAAGCTTGGAGTAAGAACAATAAGAGTAACTTGATACATAGGCACCAGGACATGCTAAAGGTGACTTCTCATCACCTCTGCAGGTCAATGTTCTCATGTAGGCTGGTAAAGATGAACTACGGCTTCCATGATATGAATATCTGAAAGATAAAAATAACAAAACGATATTTCACACAGTTTATGAGTTTATGAGTTCTGCACTCTACAAATCAATGAAATGTTAGAATGCATTTCTTTTCTGCAGTCCACGTGATGCATTATCACACAGTAAGAGAGTTATGGTTTCTTATATATGATATGGAAATAGTTGCAATTGTTGTCATTGTTGCTTAGATCCAGCTTATCCATGATCCACCAGACCTATGATCAAAGACTACATTATCACATGTGTCATTCCCTTTCTCAAATAGTAGAGTTTGATTTCAGGGAGATTTGAATTTGTATATGTAATATATATATGTGTTTGTGTGTGTGTGTGTGTATATAAGTGTGTGTGTTTATGTGGCATCATCATTTACTACTAATTTAGGATCTTGAGACATACTTTTCACTGCGAGAGCTTGACGATGAAGACGACAGTGGATACTTTCAACATTCTGATTTTTCTTTTTTAGTCTTGCAACAGAACGAGAAATTTTCCCTACCATAACTGTAGCTCCATCAGTCCAAATACTTGAACAAAGTTTCCACAAAATTTCATTTTTTTCTCCATAAATGAATTAAATTGAATATTGCTTCCCGTGTAGCACGACTCTCCAAAGGCTGGCATATTAATAAGTTTTCTTCGATACTACCTTCATAAATATAGGATTCAAACACGTAAAACTGATAAATCAGCTACGTCTGTTGACTCATCCACTCGAAGAGAGAATGCTGAGCTCATTATAAGCCGTCTTATTAGTCCAGTTTCACAAAAATTTGACATTTCATGAATACGCCTTGAAACTATGTTATTAGAAAGTTGAACGCTATCAATATTTTTGACATATTTTATCTACCATGCATTCCATTAAA
>JAOPUF010540281.1:0-12777 GCA_027564315.1 Enteroctopus dofleini | reverse complement strand
CAAACACATATACATTTATATATATATATACATACATACATACATACAGACAGACAGACAGACAGACAGACATACAGGCAGACAGACAGACAGACAGACAGACAGACAGACAGACAGACAGACAGACAGACAGACAGACAGAATTGTTATGAACTTTATAATAAATCATACCAGTTAAATGATACTAAATAGAAGCTGCATGAAAAATCCACTTTTAATCTACCCTGAAAATAGAGTGTTATAAATATACTGTTAAAACAATATATACATACTGTCGAAATATCGTGGAAAATGTGAGAAATGAAAATTTCAGACATTTGGGGAACATTAGGGCTTGGGAACCTGGGGGTGAACCCCTATTCCAACTGTGATTATGTAATCTTTTTTTAATTCTAGGTATAGTGTACCCCAGACTACAACATTATCCAATCTGTACTTCATTTTTTAACAGTGATAGTGTGATTTGGGGGAGATTCTTGCTGCTATTTCTAGCAGGTCAAAAGACCACATAGAAGCTACTTCATTGGGTTCATATAGTTAGTGTTGTTGTTTAGCCCCAGGTGAACCTTGATCAGATCAAACAGACTTATGATCAAAGGCTTTCCAGCCATGATCACCCCGTCTTTTTAGGAGTATTTAGGTCTACATTATCCAATGTATTCTTTCCCTATTTAAGACAGTAGGGGTGTGATGTGAGAGAGATTTGGCTGTTGTTTTTAGCAGGTTGAGTGACTACGTAGAGGCTGCATCGTAGGGTCCATCCCATTGTTGTTGTTGTTTAGCCCCAGGTCAGCCATGATCAAGCAGACCTATGAATAGGGTTGCCAACTGTCATTTTGGGGGAAAGTAAAATCCTTTTTTCAGCCCTTTCTATCTTTGTCCTTCTCTGTGTTTGGAAAGGATGCTATATATCCTTTCCTGATAAAATGTTATTCCAAACATAACTTGTTAATGATTAAGTTGTAAATTTTTCAAAATAAGAACTAAATACTTCTAGAAACCTGCAGAACTAGAAACACTGTAAATATTACCCTACCCTTTATAAACTATGTGGAGTTAAGTATAGTTTGTACCGGAGTTACATAGTGTAAGTTTTATATATTTTTTTGATATACAAAATTGTTGTTGGAATTACAGATTAGAAGCAAGGGCAACAAAAAAAGTTAAAATGTAAACTTCTATATAATAAAAAAATAATTTTAAGTTTTATATATGCTTTTATAAACAAAAATTGGAGTTACATTTCAGAAGCAAAAGTAACAAAAAAGTTAAAATATAAATTCCTTATCCGGAAAATAATTATATTTAATAAATACCATATACAGAAATTTAATGCGGTAGGATAATTCATTCTTCATTTCGATTGAATTCCCGTGTACTCTTAGTATTTTATGGAATAAAGATTTCTTTTCATTTAATTTTCATCCAATGAAAAAATAAGAATTAATATATTTCTTTATACAGAGATTGAATTTGATTGGTTGATAATATAAATATAAAGTCTTGTTCTTCCCAATTTATTCAACCTCTCATCGTATTTGTCAACAATTGTATTTGTTTTATTATTTTTTTGTTATTTTTTACTTTATGTGTGGTATAATATTAATTTAAACCCTATTAAAGGTTTGTGAAATTGATTTAAACTTTTTACATATTATTTGAGGATGAATGAAATTTTGTGATAAATACTCAAGGGTGAAGGAGACTGGAAATGTTTAAGAAGCACTGAGTTAAAGCATACTCTTTGTGCAGAGACACAATGTGACACCTGTTCACAACCCATGAGGTAAACAATTATGAAACTAACTCATGCACTTCTACATTATTTATTTGATTATGATGTCCCCTATAGTACAACTCTACAAGAGCATAGTTCTAGCATAGATAATACAGTCTTAGTTTCATTTACAAATGAAGTAACATTCTTGTCTCAGAGTTTTACAATGAAAATAAAAGTTTCATGATTTGATTCCATCACTAATACCAACCACTTTACTATTATAAATATTTAAGGATGTGCTGTTGAGCAGAGGCAGACTGTCTGTGAGGCAAGTTTGTATGGGGTTTCAATTTCCAATTGAAGCCATTTCATTTCCCTTATAATGCTAATGCTCTTAAGAAAGGTAGAAACATCACATAATCACAGTTCCTTATCAACTTGAGAATTTGTTCCTATGAAAGTAGTCAATATAATGTAGCTTTTGAGGAGACTTTTTAAAGTAGAGTATTTAGCAGAATTTATGAGGCCATACATTAAAAATGTGGAGCAATCCTGTTATCATAGAATAATGCATTATAACCTATTATGCTATTGGACACCCCTAAAGGCTACATCTTCATATAATGGCTCAAAGGAAGACACACTGGAGTAGTTTCCTGTTACCTCCTCTAGGCCTATGGAAAGATTTGAGCTCAGTTCCACAAGCTAATTTAACATTCATCAATTACACAGTGCCTCTACTGCTTACAGCAGTGAGATATACCTACTCAAGATATAACTGTATTGCTATTGAGAATTAAGTAGGTGTCGTTGCCTGGAAAATAGCATATACCCTTGATAGAAGTGTCAACACTTTGTCCAGCAGCCTGGTACCTCATCAACTGGCAGAGTTGCAATGCTCATGTCTAAAGATAGGAATGGTATTTCAAATGTATAGGAAGACGAGATAAAATAACAAAGCTAATAGGCTACTATATAATGAAACTAAAATTATGATAAACAATGAAATATAAAGAAATACTGATCTTAATTCATTAATAAATCAAATACACAGGCATTGCTGATCCAATGTTTACAATATAAAGAATAAAATAAAATATCTTTAATTGTTTGTCTGCTGTAGGTAGGCATTACCAACATGCATTGTTGTAGGGGGTATTCCACCTATTTATGGTGATCTTCCTTAAAATAAAATGTTGCATATTATGAAGACATAGTATATATGGTGAGATATCCCTTTATACAAAAATGGTTAAACATGAGTAACAAAAATATAGCCTCACCATCACCACAAAATAAAAGTGAACTTTACAAATTTAAATTTAAATTTATTTAGATTAAAGAATAATTGACCATGGTTTCAAAAAGACTGAACAGATTGAATTAAGAAAAAAATTACAATGTCATGAGTTATAATAATTTCAAATTTATGCATATTAACATGACGGAAGGGAATTTAAATACATTGATCTCAGGGAAGCAAAATTACAGAACTTCAACAATAAGATCAAGATTTCAAACTTGATAATGTAATTGCAAATGGTTTCAAGAATCTGTTTAATGTGGAAAAAAATACATCAGAAACAGATTTAATTTGCTTATATTTTCATGAAAAAAAAAAAATGATAACTTTATTAGTAAATTAAATTAATCATAATTATTGCCTATTTGTAGAAAATTAGTTAGAATTCAAATTCTTAAAACTTTTGCAAGAAATTGTTCTGAAATAAATGTCAAAAATGGATAATATTCACAGCCATGTTGCTAAGAACCATAGTGTGTTTGCTTGATGATAATTCTTCACATTGGAAGACAGGTAAACATAAATTTAACTGGTTTTATGTCATTAATGCAAATATTTATTTATAAACATACATTTATAAACATAAAAGAACAAGAATTTGCCAATGCAATTAAATGCAAAAACTGCAGTTGCAGCATATAACAACAGGAAAACATAAATTTACTTGGATTTACTTCATTAATACAAATGCTTACTTGTAGACATCCATAAACATAAAACAATAAGAATTTGCCAATACAGTTGCAGCATATAATATAGAGATCACTACTGGAATAACAGTATCAGATATTTCGTCCAATCTGTAATACTTGCAATATGAATTCCTACAATGATGATGTTGATACCTACATGGAATACTCATACGATTTCACTCAGTTTTAAAAGGAGACTGATGCACTATATTACTAAGCTCTAGGTTCTTCTTGTATATCTGTAAAACATGGACACTGACTAGAGATCTTAAATAAATAAAAATGTAGATGAGATTGCTATCATAACACTCTGATCTCTCAAATAGTTACTTGATGTTTGGTGTTGGTGAAGATAATTGCATGCTTTGCAGAAAAAGAGTTAAATACTAGACCATGCTTACTTAGAATCCTAGAATTATTGGGATTTCAAAACTAGGTGCACACATTGATATCCTATTTGCACACAACAGCTCTTTGTAGAGATGAATACAAAATTTAAATGATGAGCTGAGAAACTACTTTTAGCATAAGTTACAATAATGGACACAGGATTAGAGCAATAAGTTCTATAGTTTTAGAATAAAGTTTCACTGACACATGAAGCTTTAAGACAAGAAGAAAGTTAGTTATACATTTTCAGGTGACACATTTTTTATTTACAATTTCTATAGATTTTATAGAAAGTCCCAGATTAAGATTGGACACTTACTCTCAATTAGTGACCAATAATAGATGAATAGTGACTGACTAACAGCTGAAAGAATCCTCAGTTGTCATGAAACCATAGTAGTATTCAACCTAGTTTATTCCTGTAAACAGTAGTATGGTGATTACCCTATATCATCCTAATGTTAAACGTCACATTTTAATATATTCAAAGTGATAGCTGATTCAAACACACACACACACACACACACTCACACATCTAGGTTTGAACACAGAACCTATTTGTGCATTAGAAACTAAGTGTAGATGCAAACACAAAAGACATATGAAATTGAATAACTGATGAGAATTGAACCTACATCTCATGATTTCATGGTACATTAACTACTATACTATAGCTAATAACACAAATTCAACAGTCAAATAAACTGCTTCATAGCTAAATTCTGAAATATCCCATTTAAATCTTTGTAGAGTTGCATGCCCATGTGGGGATCACCACCTCTACTTACCTATTTCTCTCATCCAATTCATTTGGGTCATTTAAGAAATATATATGTAGTCCCTTTCTATGATGAAGTTCCACATTTAACAAACAAACAAAAAATAATTGAGGATTAACATATTATTGAATATAGAACACATTTGAGTATTTTAAACTAAATGTAGATGCCAGATAACCAGTGAGAATTATATCCACACCTCCTAGTGATGCCTTTGTGCATTAACCACTATGTTATGACCACTTCTATATCCCTAATTCAACTGGCTAATGAGCCACTTTGAATCTACATTGTGAAATAGTCTTTTTTAAATCCTAGCATAATTGCATACCCCTTGGGAGGAGTTATTTACAACTTTTACAATCACTAATATATTTCTTAAATGATCCAAGGGAATCAGATTAAAGTCACCACTCCTAGAATCAAGGAATAGAAAGGTGGTGATTGTAAAATTTGTAAACATCTCCTGCCAAAAAGATACACAGCTATGTTTGGATTTAAATAGACTGTTTCAAAATATCAGTATGAAGTGTGTTTTAAAATACACGAATGTATGTATGTATGTATGTATGTATGTATGTATGTATGTATGTATGTATGTATGTATGTATGTATGTATGTATGTATATGTGTGTGTGTATATATGTATGTGTGTGTATATATCTACTGCAAGGCATTCTACCTGACACTCTAACAACTTTGCCAATTCACCGTATGTATGTATGAATGAAGCAGGTCTGATAAAATAAGTACCAGACATGTGAGGAGGTTGATTCACTTGACTATACCCTTTTCCTAAAAATGTGTACCTTTTTACCAATCTAAGAATTCATTATAATTAAGCATGAGCAAGAAGACGTAAGTATCTTGCTCAAGGACACAATTCAATGGAATAGAAACATATGAACCATAAATCAGATCTGGAATCTTATTCAATAAGCCATTGCATCTAATATACAGGATTATCATAATGCTGCCAAAAGTATAATACTTGATGGTTTATAAAATATACATTTTGTTAAATTCTTGATAAAAATAAATATCTATAATAGTGTACTGTAATTGTAGGTCCATGTGTTGTTTCTAAAGAATCCACTGACGATTTTAGATACACAAAACCAGTGTTAATACAGCGTGAAATCATTTGAAGAATGGAATCATCAGTATCAGTGAGGTACTGAGGAATGACATGTCCATTGTTCTAAAAAGGTTATGGAATACAAAACACACTGTTCAAAACCCTTAAGCACATATTTACCGATAAAT
Organism: Enteroctopus dofleini; assembly: GCA_027564315.1. NCBI lineage: Eukaryota > Metazoa > Mollusca > Cephalopoda > Octopoda > Octopodidae > Enteroctopus > Enteroctopus dofleini. The sequence goes on along the minus strand of JAOPUF010540281.1, from coordinate 6,627 downwards.
CCTGGAGTACCAATCACTAAAAGGATATAAAAGATCTATAAGATCCTTTTATCTTAAAATGTGAATTTAAAAAAAAATAATATTTGGTTTTATTTGTCAGTGTAAAGAGGAAAGCATCAGTGAATGTCTTCTTAGTCCTTCCAGAGTAGGGAATAGTTGATCATTAATTTAAACTACATGAAGTTATATGATGAAGGGAATGCATGGATATAGAGGAAGGGGAGCAACTCTAGTGTCTAGTAAAGTAGGTGAGACACAATAGAGTAGATAAAAAGAAGAATAGGGTGAGTGTGTCAAGGTGGGTTGAGGTTGGGATAATATAGAGTTAGCATACTTAGAAGAACAGAGCTATTGTAGTTATGGTTAAAAACAAACAAACAGAAGGAACACATAGATCCATGATAGGCTAAGGATAAGACAGTGTTAGAGACTGAGAAATTGCCTTGAGAAGGGAGGTTTTTTTTCTTGGATGTGGTCTAAATGAGGTATTGAAGTGTGCACTATTTCAGATATGGGAGAGTACTCTAGTTATTTGTACTTCATAAACTACTAACATCTCTTTAAGATTATGTTTTGGTCCAATGAAGGTAAAACCAGGCTTAGACTATATTGAATTTGTGGAATCTCGATAAATGGTATTTGAAGATTGTTAGAATGTACACCTAATCTAAATATTCCTGAATAAAAAGGTGTGATAGTTTTACTTTCTTGAAATGTGCAGTATTATGTTTTGGTGCCTTTCACTAAGATTAACTTGTTGGTTCCAGTTGCTTTATGTTTTGGAGGTTTCTGTTTATGAATGATATGCAGGCCTAGTGTAGAATGTGAAGATGCCTGTAAATGTTTAGTGATGAAGAAGATCATAGTTGAAAGAATTTGAAGAGTTTAATGAAGAGAGGAAACAACCCAGTAGTACATTATACTTAAAGGTGCAGTCAACTGGTTGTTACCATCTTATTTAAGCAGTTAACTGTTTAAGAATTTAAGCAACTAATAAGAATTGAAGCAATTGAATAAGAATTTAAGTAACTAAGTGTATTTCACTAGAAAACTATTATGAAGTGAAAAATATCAGAAATATATAATGAATGATAAATTTTCCTTTCTTAAAGATAAATTTTGTTATATAAAAAATGATAAGAAAAAAATATACTTAATTCTTCCAATTTCATCATTAGCCTTAGAAAACTATGAAAAATCCTAACTTAATCAATGGATATGAAAGGATGTGGATAAAATATAGAGTTCCCACATGATATAAATATATCACCATGAGGAAGAAATGATAAAAACAGAAACTAAAGACTTTAAATGTTATATACAGTACAATGAAATATCAGCATATATAGTTTCTTATTCCTTAAGTGTAGGTTTCAATTTATGCTTCCCAGCACTCAAATCCTCCATCTTTATGTATTGAGGCTAGAATGTATTAAGAAAAATAACTATTAATATAAAAGTCTATATTTCAGTATAGTTTTTTTTAATGTTCAGTTATACTTTTAAAACATAGTAGAAGCATGCTTTTTAATATAAGACATCATGTTTAAAGAAATATCATGAAAGAAAAATATCAATGAAACACATTAGTACTGTTTCAAATAGAGTATTAGATACAAAAGTGACAGTAACTACAATATGAAGGAACAACTTAACAAGCTTATCTCAACTTTTCTGACATTGTCTGTCTTCAAGAAAACAAAATACAAGAGGACAGAGAAAACACATCTCAAAATATGTTTTAAAATCCTATCTCAATATAACTATTATAAAAACATTAGAGGAAAATAAGTATATGAATTTACCGAGTTTTCTTGTTTCATGTTTTCATAAATGTCATTAGGGCCGCTATCTTTAGTGTCTAGACAAGTAGAATATAAATGTTCAATATAATATACAGAATATATAACATATACAATAAAAAAGAGAACTTATATAGATGGTATTAAAAATAATGATATTTTTTCACAAGGGCTACAACTTTGCAGACTAAATCAACCTAGTAAATCATTGATACTTATTGTATTGATCACTGAAAGATGAAAGACAAAGTTAACTTTGATGGGATTTGAACTAAGAATATAGTGGCACAAAATTAAATACTGACAAACATTTAGTCCGGCATTCTACTATTTCTGTCACTGAAATACATTACAAATATTTAAAAATAATAATTTTACCATTAAGAGGAGCTGTTGATAAATATATTTACAGAAATAAGATATTTTCTGAGATTACTTTCATGTCATATGTATCCATGAGCAAGACTGACTGTGGTTACTCATCAACAACAGTTGATCAAAATGTGAAACTTCAGCATTACAAATTTAGTGTATACTTTGAGAGTCTAATGTCTAGGTGAATATCTAGTGAACTTAATATTCGGTTCATTTGTATAACTAAAGCTTACAAAAAATGTGTTTATGAAATGGATTATTAGTAAGGATTAATAAAGGTGTGTAACTGTATGTCATCACATTAAAATGTATATCGCACATGATGTGCTATCCTTGCTGCCAAATCACTTGTGATGACATCATCAACTCGGCTCATTGGTTTTGCTGCTGAAAATAGCTCAAGCAGAGAAGTTGCATTCAACCAATGACTGACAGTATCATATCTGTAGCTATTCATTGGTTGTTTTTCACCAGTCAACAGTCGATATGGGTGTCTAAGCATGAAGCGAATTGAGCCAATTTCAGATGCCAGAAGAGTATATATACAGCTGATTTTTGTCCAATCGGTAGAGAGAAATGAAGGTCTAAATGAATCCATGTCGGTAGTCTCTCCTGCATGTCTCTATCGGCCACCGCTCACTTCCTCTCTTTTTCTCTTTCTTTTACAGTTTCCTTTCTTCTGCAACTGATGAAGTAACAAAATTATCGCACACACACAAACACAACAAGTGCACATACACCGTCAAACTACATTCTTTTTGTTTAGTTTTTCTTTCTCTCTTTATCACTAAATATGAGCTTAGAATATTAGAGGAGTGTTAACACAAACATCCAGCTAAGTTTTTTGGAACTTTCTTTTTCAAAATAATGAACTGTAAGCATGAGCCTTATGTCTGTCACTTTCATATGAAATAACGATCTTTGCTTTATTAAATGTATTGTTACTGAATTATATTTCTTCATCATCGTTATTCCATTTATGTAATGATACGAAAGGTGTAAAATATTGGAGATATACAGGAATATCTGCAACAGCTGAAGTTTATTATATATGTAATGGAATTTCCACATTTTCAAAGGTTTATTTTTGTAATTACATGCATACATTGGTTGTAAAGCTGCATATTCTACTAAAAGAAAGAATTAGGCACAATTCTTGCTAACTTTTTGTTTAATGAATGTAGTTATATTAATGGATTGAATATAATGATGCTTACCATCAGGTTTCTTTGAAACATTGTTTTGTATATTGACATTAACATAGGCATTGTCCACATCTTTAAGAAATTAAAAAAATATAAATACCATGATTAGAGATAACATTTAAAATATATTAATGTTGAACTGAAACTACCAGAATATATATTTATGAGATAGACCAACACACACACTAATGCAAACTAGTGTGAATGGGGATTAGCAATCTTACATTATTTTCCCCTTTTACTTTAAGAAGTCATGCAAATTAATAGAAATAAGATAGAGGGTGGTATAAATTATGGTTGTTAGCTTTTTTTTCAAACTTTAGACCATTTGTGAGATCATGCTATGCACTATTAACATTGATTATACTTACCAAGGGGTTTAATAATAAGTATATATTTCGGATCATTGGCTTCAGCATATGGATATTCCTCATCTTTAATTAAATAATATGAAAAATGGACAAAGTTATTGTTTGGAGGGGATATTTTAAATATTTTGATGCTGCACAGAAATTTTTAAGACAAACAACAAAATATATTGTATATTTAAAATATGTGTTAAGAAGCAGAAGATATTTGAAAACTATCTAAACTAAATATACTGTGTAAGTTCTTCATTCACTTATTGATATGTATGGAAAGAAAGAAGAGTATTACCTAATGAATCCATTTGGTATAAAAATGTAAAGAAGAATGAAAGAGTAATTTAGTTAATATGTTATTTAAAAGGTAGTATATGAAGAGAAAGTATGAAAGTTCCTCAGTAAAGTAGCATTCAAAATGTTATTCCATAAGCAAAATGCCAAATTTATAAACAAAATGATATAAAAGCAGTACTCATTGAGAGGCTTACAGAACAAAATTAATTTCTTGGCCTTTAAGAAGAAGTGAAAGTTTCCTTAAGTTTTGGCAATACAAAAAGCAAGTATAACTCGCAGTTTTCTTTGTATGACTGTTTTGTGTATATTACTTAGATACGCTATCTGTTTGAAAAACAATAGTTAAATAAGTGTAAATATATTTAATGCAGGAAACATTAAAAATCTGACTACAACCAATTTTGTGGTAGGTTAAAAACAATATTAGTCACTGATTAATATTATTTTAATTATATCAGCCAGCAAAGGAGACAATTCTGGACATGTTTTGGTCTTATTATGACCTTATCAGCAAAGCATAGATTTCACCATTCTTGCTAAAGTAATGATGGGAGAATCTTTAAACAAATGTACAAGAATTTCTCTAAACGATTCTACTTTACTATGCCAACCAGTGTGCATTCTTGTACATTTACTTAGAAATACTCCCAACGTTCTTTCAGCAAACATAGTGAAGTGTATACTTTATTGATACAGTCAAAATAAGATCAAAACATGTTTGGAATTGTCTCATCTACTTGCCAAAACAATGAAACAATGAAAATTATATTAGTCTAGGACTAATTTTGATTTTTTTCCTCACAATAGAATTATTTCAAGTAAACCTTTTAATGTTACCTGCATTAAATAATTTAGCACTATTATAAATATTTATTTTTCCTGTGGATAGCATCTTTGAGTAATTTATTCTCTAAACAATTATAGTTTTATATGCTAACTAGTGTAGATTCTTGTACATTTACTTAGTGAGTCTCCCATCATTTTGGCAAGTCTATGCTTTGCTGATAAGGTCTATAAGAGTGAAAAATATTCAGTGTTATCTTCTATACTTACTGAAATAATTAAAATAATATTAGTGAAAGATTCATATTGTATATTTCTCACTGCATAAGTATTTCTAGTGAGCTTTTTTCATGCTTCTGTCATTCAATATTTTCCCACTAATTTAACTATTTTGTATGTATGTTGCTATACATCTCTCCCTCATTCACTCATTCATTCCACCACTCTTGTTATTTACACATACACATTCATTGATTCATGCAGGATAGATTAGAACATTCCAAGACTAAAATGTATTGTAGGTGTATGTTGTTAATTATTTTAATCAAGTTTCATTTTGAAAATAGTAATGGTTAAATATAGTGAGAATTATGAAACTATTCTTTGATTCAGCATAATATCAACTGTTTTCTCCTCAACTAAGAATTGGAATCAATTAGTGTTGAAGTGTTTTACTAATGAGCAAAAAGTAATAAGTTCAATTGCTGCCACTGGTATTGTGATATTAATCTAGCCATATTACATTCAAAATCTTGGTTCTAATTGCAGATTATATGTTATAACTGATGAGGTCTTGTGAAGCTACTCCAGTGCTCAGCTACAGACCAGAGTCTCTTTGATCATCTCGGTCTGTCTTGCAATCGGATCTAAATCTTGGTTCTAATTGTAGATTATATGTTATGACCGATGTGCAACAATTATTACATGTTAAAGTCATCACATACAGACATGTACAACCAAGTGGACATATTCTACAATGATGACAATGACTACCAAATTATCTCTAGGGTATTTCTTTGTGCTTCTTTTTTTCTACAATCAACACTTCATACATTCTAGAACAAGAAAAAGCTAAATTGAGATAAAATTTCTTTTCACAAATATCTATTTCCTCAAATAGAAATTCTGATACAATTTAAAGTGAATACAAATAGAAATAACAGGTATCAGCTTAAATTTCTGATACTTAGATAAGAAGAACTTCTGATACTCGGATGAGAGAATTTAATGAACCAGCTATTTACTTCTAAATCAGTGTTACTTAAAAAATATTATACAAATCACTGCCATGTTTCTCTATTTTTCTCATTTTGAATTCTTCTCATATGATAAAGATACCAACAACTTCGAATAGAACATGTTTTGTGACTGTCAATCTAAACAATCAACGAACTAATCAATGTGTTTAATTAACTCACAGAAATGTGATATATAAAATCCATTGATTGCCTATTACATAATCAAATGTATTGACCGATGGTGAATTATCTCTATTTACCTAGCATAACTAAATGGTAGTTATGATATTCTTGTCTTTTCCAAGAACATTAATAATTTGAATGAAGTGAAATGTTTACAATTGGGAATAAAAAAAAGAGTTTTTGACTTTGCTTCCTTGAAACTTATCTTTTATTTAATATCACTTGCCTTCTTGCAAATAACCACTTTTAAGGAATTGAATTTCCATAAGTATATAAGTATATCATCATCATCATCATCATCATCGTAGAGAGGTTGTCATGCCATACCCATGGCACAACTAAAGAGCCCTCTCTACCCTACGTTGTCTCCACTCAATCACCC
>JAOPUF010507467.1:0-13016 GCA_027564315.1 Enteroctopus dofleini | reverse complement strand
TCGCTTAAGTTATGTAGCTCCGCAAAAATATATTTTAAGACGTAAAGTAAGAAAATCGGATGTTGCAACAGAAAGTCAATGCGTTGACGATCTTTTACTTGAAGAAAACACTATATGTGTAGCTTTACCACGTCGACCGATAAATTCCCGTGAAGACTATACTCCAAACTGGAGTATTATTATTCAAGAGTCAAACCTCCGAACATGTGCATTATACTGCACATATAGTAGCAAGTGGTATATTTCTGGTGTCCCAAAATGTATAGAAAATGCAGTTGGTTTTCTTAATGATGATATTGTTTGTAGGACCGAGCGTTATGGACTAATATTATCTAATCTAGACTTGGTGAGTTGGAGAATGATACAATCACCTTTTCCAATTGTAATTTCTGAAGAAGAATTCGTTCCATGTTTAGGTAATTCACCAGCTTCTTTCTTTATTTACTCGGGATCGTTATACTCGATTTGTGCTCTCAGACATCGAAAAACGAAAGTTTTTAGAATAATTGTAAATGAATGGAACTCTATCCAAAATATATGGGATTGTAAAATAGGTGTGTGCCCAAGCAAGTTCGATGGCGCTGTCATATCCGTATCACTAGGGGTTAAAACATCAACGGGTTCGAACGTCTATATTATGGCAGCAGTTACAGCACACATACACGGATTATTCAAAGGGCCAGAAACAGCTAATTTCTCTGAAAACCTCGATACTTCTTGCACTGGAAATGAAATCGATGCAAAAGTTAGCATGAAACCAAATGAAACATTTTATGTATTCAAAGTTGACATGGAATCTTGGACATATGAAGACGTTGGATTTCGTTCTTGTGAACCATTGCATCTTGATCAGGTTCCGACAATAATTCTAGAAGATCGTTTAGTTTTTATCCTAGATAATAATGAAACGATTGAAGAAAACTTTCAATTGTCTTTTCAAAACGGTTCATCATTTCGAATACGTACGTTGGTGCTTTATTTAGAAGGAAATGTTTGGAAGAAAGTTAGGTTATTTATACCTTTACCCCCATTCCATGATTTACCAGTTAAAAGAATTGATGAAAAATGTTATTTTGCTCTAAATATGAAATTCTTTAAAACATTTATCTTTATGGGACTACATCGAGCCCCGCATATCTTTCAAATTGCAGTCTATGACGTAGAAAGTTCAGAAGTTCTTCTTCTCAGCCCTATACCACTCTCATCAATCGGGAATATGTCGTTGTTTCCTGTTGATAATCATCGGCCCGTAACTATGCTATCAAATGACTATTTGAAAGACATCGATATGGTATCATATCACTTTACAGATTGGCGATTGAGAACATGGTATGGAATTGTCAATCGATCTTAAAATGTCACATCCTGTGGCAGTTAGGATGTGTGGTATCTGTAACATATACTGCATTGTCTTGGAAACTATTAAAGGATTCATTATGTAGAGGATGTAATCACAATATTCCTTATCATTGTCTGTGATGTACGGTTCTGCCCACGAAACACTTTCTTTGTAACAAAATTATTTGGAGGGTGAGTTGATTGTATTTCTTCCATCAAAAACTTTCTGTAAAAGTATTGAATCTGATAGTTTTATACAGAAAAGACTATGGAAAGAACCATAGACGATTTCCACTTTTAATTCATTTGTAATGATGAGTGTTGTTACATTTGTAACATAACTGGGCTTTTAAAAATCTTCAAGATTGTTGAAAGAAATTACACGGCTGCTATACATTTCTTGAAATTATCCATCAGGAAAGGATTGTTAGAAGCTGATTACCAATACGTCAACTGAATTCATTACATCTCGAAGTTTAATAAAGACAAATACTTTTGCTGAAACATTACGACAGTGAAAACTTGATCATATGCACAGCGATGCAAACTCATTTTATCCTATCTCTTTCTCTCCTGTAACTGACGGCTTATAACTAATTTAAAATTATATTTATTAATATCGGCCGAAATTAAGATTTTTATTTTAGCCAACCATATTTTGAGATAAGGGAAGGAATGAGAATGGTAGTTCGTACTTATTCATTTTTAAACAATGTAAATGCGCCACGTCAAACTCTACCTATTCGCCGCATACTTTAACAGCGATACCCATTATTTCACCATTAATTAAGGATCGTGGAAGCAAACTTTTCACATGTTGATAAAATAACTACCAGTAATATAGAGACGGTCGATTTAACAAAGCATACTGTCTATTTAAAATAGGCTTTGTAAGCAGCCAAAGGAAATTAATATATTGATAATGGTGAGATGGAGTGACAGAAACTGTAGTGTTAGATTGAATGTGTGACGGTATTTTGTTTCTTTCAATAAACATGTTTCCGCTTACAATCCAATTTCTGAACATTTAAAATATCTTAAAGATTACAGGAAACGACAGAAATATTTGTTTTAATACTTTTCATATACATCTTAAAATGCCCAATGAGCCACTGTCGTGAATTTTAAAGTGCTACATTTTGTTTTCCTTGATCTAAATTGAGAATAGATTGATCAAAGGCTAGCTTGATAACAGTAGAAAGGAAAAGAGTGCATTATGTCACTTCATAACTTTTCTTTTCCAAACTTAAGTTGTTTTTTTTTCATATTTAAGCTATTCTCCTCATAACTACAGAAAATATGAGGGTGATCCAGTTTGTCGCTGGAAGCAGAATTACTGTAAGAGTAGGGAATTCTCATGGGAAATAAGCTTCGTTAGACTTGTATACATCCAGCGAAAATAGATGCTTAACAGCATAATACTGAAAGGAATGAAAGTTGGAAATGTTACCTCCGATTACTTAATGTAGAGAGCAGTATAGCCACTGTGGAAGTTAATGTAGTATAGTAATCACTTTGCACAAACTATACTCTTTACATATCCAGAAATGGCTGGTTTGTACAATTATTAAAATAATGACGAACAAACGGTTTTTAAGTCTTGACTGTTGAAGGACTAGTGGGTGATGGCTAGGCGTTCAAACCATATTAATCTAAACCATAAGCTAAAAGAAATGTGACTAGGAAATAATTCCTCACATTAGCATGTGACCACAGATTGTAAGAGAGGAAGTTGATTGAATCGACTACTGATTGATGAAAGTGGTTAAGGCAGCCCAAGTGGTTAAAGCACTGCAAGTTATCTAAGCTCAGTACTACCTGTTCTTTACCCTTCCGTTGCCATTATCTTTCATCTTCATTCTATTCATACAATACTTTTTCTTTTCTACAACTAGATCCAAGACGATTCTCTATAAGGGTAATTGTAGTCAAGTTTCCACTTCAGCACACTTCCGACTCGTACTTCATTCAATCCAGGCTAGACTTTTTATGAAAGAATCGCCTTGGCGACATTGTAATTTATAGTTCAGTTGCGGAGTGCTGTATTTAGTATTTTAATGTTGTGCTTGATTTGTTTTCAATAACTCGATGAATTGACGGGCGTCGTGTAGTGTAAATCGTAATAACTCGATGAATTACCTACCTCTGTAGAAATGAGAACTAGTAGCAGACTTCTCCGGACAGAATGACCATGATTCGATATCAATTTTTACCAAGAGCTAACATGTTTTAATCATCGATCCAGTATTTTTCTCAGCTAGAAACCAATACTTAGTCATCTATGACTAATTTATTTGAGAAACCTAGTTAAATGCCACTAATCTGCAGTGGATGTATTGTAATCCGTCACTCTTGAGAAACACTGCTTGCAAGAGTCTCGAGGTGTTGATTCCCTAACATTAAAGTAAGGCTAGGTAAATTGCTCCTGGCGGAGTAAATGAATCTGCAAACAAGACACCCGCCAATATTGTAGAATTTCTTTAATCAGGTGTTTGATCAAAATGGTTACAATAGAAACTATAGTGAGGCTGAAAGAGGATACGGTATTGTAACATCCGGTTCTACTTTAGCTGTTTTATCGATTGATAAAACGTGCTTTGTTATAGTGAAGGCGCAACAAATGACGAAGATGAGATTTGCCTAGATTATAGTAATCCAAGTATGACGGAGTATCAGTCTGGCTGTACGTGAAGAGTCTAGTAGGGGTTTCAAATGTTTGGATAGCTGTCTCATCAATAGAATTTTACTTGTGTTGACTAGGGGGGCTCCTGCTGTAAGAGCTATTGGGCACTCGGCTGAATTTGATTTGACCTTCTGTTCAAGAGTCTTAACTAATGGTAGAAAGTGTGTTGGATTCGGGAGGAAAGTGAGTTAGTGTAGCTATGAAGTTATATAGGTTTACAAAAGTGGCTAGACAGTAATCATGTCAAGGGAAGGCTAACTAATTTAACTTGATATAAGCTGTAAAGTATGGAATACCTATCTTGATCATCTAAAACTTAGGTTTGATAGTTCTCAGTATGGCATGTCTGAAAAGTCAAGTCCTGGTGACCCATGTGCATCCTCCCTTCCAGATTCTTGCAACCGTGATGCAGGAGAGCGGTCAGAGGATGTTTCGCTGACTCCAGATTCGACATCCTGGGCACGAGAACAATGGCAGTAAAAAAAAAAAAAATTTTTAAATCACTGGAAAGCCGAGTTGATGTGCCTGCATCTTCAACCAACGCTGATATCTCACTTAGAATATCAACACCGCTAAGACGGCTTGTAGAAGAAATATGACAATATTATCAGTAATGACACTGATGAAGACTCACCTTATCCAGATGATAATCATGCTGCTTTACATCAAAATATTACATAGTTTGTTTTTAACAGTGACATACTTTGTGCTTTTTATTTTGTTAGAAGTGAAGTGTAATATTGTCATATCCCTTTCTGCTATAACGGTTTCTGACAGGTGCTATCTTGGATTCATAATAAAATGTATTTTAATGATACTAAGTACCTTAACTGTCACAAAGTTTTAACATGCGGCTATAGTAGTTTCTAAAACTAACGAAATTGCCCCATAACTTGGAGATGACAAACAAGCTAGTGGTAGAGTTACGACAGACGAGTCACACATGTGTAGTTAGGAAAGGTCTCGTTTATAGTTTCAACTTGGGGAGAAGAAATCCCCTACAAATTGACGCAAATTTAATATCTGGCCTTTAAACTAAACTGGTAAGATCAACGGACATTTTTCGGTCTTATTAGACTACTTCGGCAAAGAATATTCTACTCAGATGGCCAGGTTAAGAATGATCAATATATATAGAAATAGATGGAATGTAGTGATGCTGATTATGAATATTAACTATATGGCTGGTGGAAAATTACTCAGTGGAGCGTTAATTGCATAGATAACACTGGTCACCAAAGTATTTCCCTCAGAGATGATTTTGGTTGAAACAGAAATAATTTTTGATGCTGATTTCAAATCTTTCTTCAGTTTTTCAGTACAATGCTTAACTTTTGAGATGAGACCAATTATTTTTTACTATTATATTTGAAATATTTTACATCTTTCACAATATTTGCTCACACCATTGCCATTTAATCGGCATGCTTTGAGAATGTAAAATTCATCCAGACCTTTTTTGCTATGTTTGTATTACTTTTACTAAGACACAATGACGAACTATCGAAACGGATCTCATGAAAAAAATACCAGATATTTATATAGTTATTGTTATATAGATGACCAATACAAACAATGGGCACCGCATCGAATTTACTCTGCTTCTTTAAGTGAACTACATGATTGGTTGAACAAAATTAAAAGACGATCAATGCTTTTTGTCGTATCCATAACATGGAGATGAGAAAGAGATTATCACACTGACTGCTATTTTTGTAGTGTTAAAATAATTGGGCTTTCTGCTAAGAACAAACTCAACATTGTCTATCCAAACCTATATTCAGTACGTGGAACAGTACTGATGAAACAATGCTCATTCTCTTTTCCCCAAAAATGATGGAGTAGCTTCCATAATGAAATGGACAGTGAGTAAGGTGCAATTGGTGGAAGTGCTTGATCTTTTACAGATCCTGAATATATACCTAAAGAAAATTTGGAGCCAAGGTAATTTACTGGAGAGCATTTGAATGAACGTTTTAGAGAATTGTCACTGTCTAACGAGAAGGTGGCGTGTCTCGCCTCAAGACTGAAGGAAGGTAATTTACTTGACTAAAATGTTGTACAAGTGAATCGCTATCGAAAGCGAAATTTTAATTTGGCAATATACTTTACAGTGGATAGTCCACTCGGCTATTGCAATGATATCGATGAAATCTTCTCAAACTTGTCTCAGACTCATGTAGTATCTGACTGGTGCCTCTTCATTGATTCATCACAAAGAATCTTGAAAGTAGTTCTACTGCATAACAGGAATATAAAGACATATATCCCCATTGCTCTTTCTGTCCACCGAAAATGCTTGATACCATTCATTCAATATGGTGTTCATCAATAGAATATCTGTGGAGATCTCAAAATTATTGGCATGCTAATTGGTATGCAAGCAGGATTGACAAAATACTGTTTCTTTTGCCTATGGGACAATCACTATATTAAACGGGACTGACACTAAGGTCAACATATGTCCCAGGTATGAGCATCGTCCAATCTGTCCCTTTAGTTGATTCTAAGAATATATTTCTACTGCCTCTCCATATTAAACTTGGTTTAGTGAACATTTTTGTGAAAGTAATGGGTAAAGTCAATTCAAGAGTATTTCGCTACCTTTCTAAAGAAATTCTCAATTGTGAGTGCGGCAAAGCAATAGGAGGGAATTTTTGTGGGGCCGCAAATCAGGGAGGTTTTAAAAGATATTGAATTTGAACAAATCCTCATTGCACTGGAATTAAAAGCTTGGCATGCTTTTAAATGATTATGAAAACACTGTCTTGGAAATAATATGTCCCCTGCATATAGAAGTGGAGTTGAGAACCTGCTTGATGCTTATAAAGAAATGGGCTGTCGGATGTCGTTAAAAATACACATCCTACATCCTCATCTAGATTTCTTTCCATAAAATATTGGTGTGGTAAGCGATGAGCAAGGAAGACGATTCCATCAAGATTCAGTGGAACATAATACCAGGTATTTTGGAATGAAAGCATGATGGCAGACCATTGTTGGATACGACATCGTGACGACCCAGACCAACTTTATAGGAGAAAATCATATTAAGAAAACTAAAAGACTTGTATAATGTGTCCCAGAATTAACTATCTATTTCAATGAAATCGGACAAATTAAAAAAAAACTCACTTTTATTTATGTTTATCATGTTTAATATGTGTTTAAAATGTATTTTATTTTCATTCTCTTTCAGAACCCTATTAATAATGAATACACAAGAACGCATCTTTATATATTTTTCAATTACATGTGTATCTAATTAAATCTAATATATAAAAATTAGGCTAAAATTAATTATGTATGAATGAATCAAGTGTATGCTGTGTGTTTCGGTTTAAGCAATAAACACATTTTGTATAAAATATTATTTAAAATAACTTATGTTTTGATAAAATAGGTGGTGGGGGGGTACTGTCATTTTTCCTAGGGAAACGCTAAAGACAGATTTGGAATCAACGTTTAAAATGCATTCAGAAAAAGCTAAGTTAATCTGCGATTAAAAAGAAAGTTTATTTTGTTGACCTGTGTAATCTGAGTTAATCGAAGCTTTAGAACTCACTACATTACATATGTACATATACATTACGTACAGTGTTTGTATTTAGTAACCAGAAAGCTCCCCTGACGTATTTTCCCTCAGCCATATTGTTGATATTCATAATCAGTGTCACCACATTTCATTTATTTCTGTGTATATTCCCCACTTTTAGTCTTGCCCACTAAATAGACTATGGTTTGTGAGGAGGTCTAATAAGACCGAAAAATGTCCATTGCTTTCAAAATCTGGCTTAAAGACCAGATCCATTCCCAAATTGTATTTTCTATAGTTTCTAAAATGTCAAGGAATAGATTTTAATGGAGTTATCTCCCTTGCTTGTTTTAGATTGTTAAACACCCCCAGAGGGAGATTTTGTCTAGTAATTGCACGGCTAATCTCAGTTAATCGATGTTTTCCAATTCACTATATTACATGTGTGAGACCCTATTGTACTTTTATTTAGTATGCAGAACGCTTCCCTGAGCTATTTTTCTTCATCCATATTGTTGATATTCATAATCAGCGTTACTACATTCATAACTTTCTTCTCCAGTGGCACATTATTTGCAACGATATGGAGATTATAAAACCATGGTTTTCTTTAGAACTGATTTCTTTTCGCTAGTTTCAAGAAAAAGGTTAGTCAATTGAATAATATCAACTAAATTGAATCGACTTTGATGGAATTTGATCTGAGACCAGAGAGACCCCAAACTGAGTTCTTTGAAGAAAAAACAAATTATTTACAGCTAGAAAGACCGGGTCTAAAACGTCAGCGCTCAATCTCACCTTAGTAACTGTGTTTTTTTATGATGCAAGCCATTGCTACTTTCATCGGATTTTAGCTTTTGTTTTTTTTTCTTTGCTAGATACACTAAAGTATCTAGTTTAATTCTTTACTGCCTTGGCTATCCCTACTAAACACGTAATTCACATGGCTAAATATTTGAATTATTTCAACAGGTTTATCTCCCCCTTTTAATTGTATTCACTGTGGTTAATCAGATTGTGTGTCGATTTGTCGGACCTAATCCCATTTTCACAGCATTGGGTGGTTTAGGGATAATCTTGCTCTTGGAATCGATGCCAGACTATCGCAGGTTTTGAACTCGGCTCTGTAAGCTAAAGTTACATTCACACACCGCCCAAGCCCACTCAACACACCTATCTCTCCTCCTTTCGTGACCCATTCGTGACCCAAGCCCACCCAACACATCCGTCTCTCCTCCTTTCGTGACTCATTCAGTTTCTCCTCTCAGGCCCCGCACTAACCACTAAACCCAATCTTTCCCCACCAGAACGGCAACCCTCTGGAAATCCCATCTGCGTTTTTACTGCAGACGTCGACTTACAGCTGTTCAAGCTGAGCATCATCCGTTTCAATCTCACCAGTCTCTTTCTCCTGACTAAACCATTCAAAGAGAAAGAAAACTTGTTGATTAGACCGTTAACTTTCTCATATCATCTATTTACAGCCAAGGGGACCGAGCCATCAAGAGTTAAATGTCTTCGATCTAAACAGAGAGTACCGATAACATACTCTTAACTTAGCCAGTGGCAACTCTCTTCAAATGAATGCATGTATATATCAGTCAGTGTTTATTTAGTGGCAAGTACCATAAAGTAAAATAGTCCCCCCCACAAAAAAAAAAATACAAAACAAATATTGTTATACTTTAGTAGAGTCATTTTAGTTTGTAAGTTTTTCCAATTAATACACATATACAGAGTTAATTATTCATTTCTTTATTGTTTGTTTCAGTTAGTTATTATCACCATAATCCTTCATCACATATTTATGACCTATTCACTGTATCTTAGGCAATGGAGTGAAATAATAAGAGTAATGTCTTTTGGTATTTTGTTACGTCCCTCTACGTTATTTGGAAACAGTGGATCATATCATAATAATGATTTCTAACATAGGCATAAGGTCAGAAATTTGAGGAGGGTTATAGTCAATCAAATCTTTGATCAGCCTACTATCGGCTAAGTGAATAACGGATACACGCAAAGAGGATTGTAAGTTCAATTAGTTTAAATGCCTGCAATGCAGGTTCGATTTCATTTTACTTTACATATCTGCGATTGCTTCACTGCGTTTATAAACGGATTGGATTGTAGACTTCATAAGATCATTGGAAATGATGTTTTCTAGTTTATTATCTTTTATTCTACAGTTCAACTGTTTTAGGAGAGATTTAATTGCTATTTCTAACACTTGATCTTCTTGTAAGGGATTTTATTTTTAATACGTATGGGGAGAATTTCAGTAGTAGAGGGTAAAGTTAACTGATTTAACTCACTAAATGCAATGGGCGCAGGCATGGTTGTGTGGTTAAGAAGTTCGGTTCGCAACTACATTGTTTCATGTTCGATCCCACTGTGTCGCATCTTGGGTGTCTTCTACCATAACATCGGGTCGACAAAAGCCTCGTGAGTGAAATTTGGTAGACGGAAACTCTATGGAAGCCCGTCACAAGAAACGTTTCTATTCTTGAGTGGTTGACTTAATAGGTTTAACACCACCACCTGGCTTTTGGGGGTCCTTTTGCAGAGCACACTCTGTTGCAAGAATTCAGGTATTGTCTTCGGTCTGTGAATAACTTCCTCCCTTTGTCCCACCAGTCACAGAGAACCTGAAAGTGTCACGAGCGCTGCGCTTCTTCCTCTAACTAAACTATTATAAACAAAATTTCAATAAAAGATCTACTATGGGGTTTGAACTGTAGATTAAAAGGCAGTAAGGTAAAGAAAATATAATTTTCAATGATCTTATCAAGTCTGCAACCAAATCTGAATCGAAACACAGCAAAATTTATCCAAGTTCTTTCAGAATAATTAGTAGTCCGCCGATCACATACACACATATATATCTATAATATAGAAATGGGCAGGTGATTTGGTGCAAATCAAATAGCATCGGATGATATGCTTTCCAATTTATAATCAAATTACTCCAGAATGAAATTTGTTTTTCATCAATTTGATGTCGATGAACTAAATAACGGATATACTAGATCGATTCAGAACTAGAACTATACAGAACTCCACTACAAAATTGGATCTGTGCCGTCAAAGAATTTAATATATAATACGGTGTTCGATTATGTTTCCCGCTTAATTTACCCCGCTAATGGCCCTGAGAAATCTCATTACTCTTTTCTTATATGTTAGTAACCTTGTAACAATGTAAGAAATCAAGGGTAGTGAGTTGTCGGAAGTATAAGATGTTACATTTAGTAACATCACTCTACGATCTGAGCTCATATCCTAACGGCATCAGTTTTGTACTTCATCCCTCCAAAGTCGATTAACTAAGCATTTGTAATATACGGAGTCGGTTAAAGGTGGTTGTTGGCAGAATCACTTGAGTACTAGACGAAATGCCTTGTGATATTTAGTTACGCCCCTTTATATTTTATGTTTAAAACCCTCCGGGTTTAGTAAAAAGGATAGGTAACAGCAGTATACTGGCTATCGATTTAATCGACTACACCCTTCCTCTATCAATCCGTGGCCTTGTGCTAATGTAAGAAATCAATATACTGAATAGATTCGATCGACTGTTCTTTTCCCCCCAAAAAATAGTTTTGTGCCTAGTCAAAAGGAACTATTAAACAACCAGAGGAATATGTAGAAAATGAACCTTTGGTGGTAGTATATTCATAAATGTGTTATATATTAAATTTAACTATTTAAAAAAAATAGCCAATCACAGTGTACTATTTATTTAAATCATGCCTACTTTAACGTTCAGTTTTTCGTTAAACAGTTTATATTACGGCTGAGAAGACACCAAAGTTTTAGGCAGAAGTGAGTTTTTAGCTATACATACTTACTTATATAGAGTAAACCTTTTGTGTAATATTTATTTTTCTGGCACTAAACTTACTCCCTTAGTCGAGAAAGACATATGGAATCTATGCTATCGTAATCAAACTATAGATGAGCTTTGAAGATAAGGTTTTGTTTCCTACAATCTCTTTATTACAGGGGATGTGGGGAATGTTTTGAAACTTTCAGAGCAATTTTCTTAATGAATGAAACAAAGTAACAATGAATGGAATGTTTATGCGTCGATATCTTTCCTGATATATCTCTGTCTGTTATAGAGACCATTTCTTTGTTCACTCTTCCTTCTCCTTAAAGATAAAGTATAGTTTTGTTAAACATACTGAAAAGAGATTCCATATTGTGGACACTGCAACATCGTTCTTTTGTAAATTCTTCTGTAGAACACTTGGTCACGCCTCCAACACACTTAAACAGCAGTTTTGTAAGTGAAGACTAATCAAATTTTAATGTTTCTTGTCAATTGAGGTTAAATTATTGTATTCATTGAAACAAAATTTTATTAGTACTTTCTTGCCCGACTCTAATATATTTTAAACAATATTTTTCAATATTTCTTTTGACAGACCTCTTCTCTGGAAAATATGGACCACTCTGATAACCCCAAGAAGGCATCGTTAAGCAGATATTATAGCAATTCGGAAAGGAGCAGCCCATTTACTGCATATCTCTCTACTCTATTGAAAGAGAGTTTCCTCTGTGACGTTAACTTACAGGTTGGCTCTACTGTTATCCCAGCCCATCGTATTATTTTGGCTTCTGCGAGTAAATACTTCAAAAAACGGTTTAAAAAAGAAACTGTACCGAATATCACTGTGAATCTGACCGCAGTATTTGAAGACCCTACAATTCTAGAGATCATTCTGAAGTATATCTACCAGGGGGAGGTATTATTATCTCCCGAATATATTCGCACGTTGCTTAATGTCCTCGATCATATTGATATAAAATATTTAAAAAAGCACTGTGAACAGTTTCTTTTTGATCGACTCCGACCAATTATCTTATTTCAAACATGGGAATTAGCTTGGCTTTACGAACTGCAGGAACTCCAGGATGTGTGCTTAGTTCTTTGCCGGGAAAAGCTCTGTAACGAACTTCTGCAGTGTGAATGTATAAAATATTTGTCTATAGGATTTATAGAATATATTGTCAGCTTAAAAGATATAACGATGAATGTTAACTCCACTATTATAATAAAACTTATAATTCAATGGCTATCTTATGAGACATGTACTCGCCTCTCGGGTGCGAAAAACATCATAAAAGAATTTGTACGGCATAGGCTATTTTATGAAGAACAAATTGATGATATTCATATTTATTTGACCTATTATGATGCAGTTTTACAAGACGTAGTTACGAAATCAATTAAACCAATATTGCTGGAAAATATTGTATATACAGAAAGAGGTCCGGAACTGACTGCAGAAATCGATAAAATGTTTACTGAATCTCATCAACTAGAAGCAAGTCAGGATTTAGGCGAAGACCAGGTGGCAGATAATGCATGTTCATCTCGCTTAAGTTATGTA
The DNA here is from genome assembly GCA_027564315.1 of Enteroctopus dofleini. NCBI lineage: Eukaryota > Metazoa > Mollusca > Cephalopoda > Octopoda > Octopodidae > Enteroctopus > Enteroctopus dofleini. The sequence continues at coordinate 61 of JAOPUF010507467.1, read as the reverse complement.
GCTCCGCAAAAATATATTTTAAGACGTAAAGTAAGAAAATCGGATGTTGCAACAGAAAGTC
>JAOPUF010311955.1:0-10120 GCA_027564315.1 Enteroctopus dofleini | reverse complement strand
TACATACATACATACATACATACATACATACATACATGCATGCATGCATGCATACATACATACATACATACATACATGCATACATACATACATACATACATACATACATACATGCATGCATGCATGTAAGCATGCATGCATACATTTTCATACATACAGTTTCTGTCTATCAAATTCTACTTACAAAGCATTACACAACCAGAGGCTATGCTAGAAGACTCTTATTCTAGGTGCTATACAATGGGATCAAACCCTGAACCATGTGGTTGCTACATGAACTTCTTGGCCACACAGCCATGCCTACACCAATGCCTGATTTGTTGTTTTTTAGCTACAGTTGAGCTCTGATCAAATATGTTCCAGACATGACCATCCCATCTTTATTTTTAGCGATAATGCATCCAAGACTAAATTTTCCAGTATGTCTTTCCTTTTTTTAAGACAGGTTAAACTTAAGGATTGATTTTTCTATATACTTAAAAGACTCTTTAGTATCTGAGATTCATAGAATTCTTCCTAAAAATGAAATAATTCGCCCCTCCATCTCCGGAACCCAACTCCCCAATAAAACCATTTTAAATTTTGAAAAGAAAACGTGACCAGCAAGATGTGATTTCAAAAATGTGTTATAAATTCCCCACGTTATTTTTTGCTTGCATGGTGTTGCTTTGTAAAGTACCAGTAACCTCAGTTAGCTGCAGATATGGTTGTGTTGTTAAGAAGTTCGCTTTGCCATCATGTGCTTTAGGGCTTGGTCCCACTGCGTGGAATCTCGGGCAAATGTCTTCTACCATAGCCTTGGATTGATTAATGCCTTGTGGATGAAATTTAGTGGATGGAAACTGTGCAGAAGCCCATATATATATATGGAGAGGTGTGATGGCCTAGTAGTTAGGGTGCTGGGCTCACAATCACAAGGTCGTGGGTTCGATTCCTGGACCGGGCGGTGTGTTGTGTATTGTCCGTAAACAAGGCACTTCATCTAAGAGAGGGAAAACTCTGATTTGAAACCTCTGCTGCCTTGCAGCTATACCCACTCATGGGAAAGGCTTCGGGAGTAAACCCTGAGGACAAATCTGGGTCTGGAGTCCCTAAAGCAGTCCGATGTTGTTCTCAACTTTGTCCTGGCAACTTCTGCGACAACACTGGTGCTAAGCTGGACAACATCAGTGGCGTGAAACGGGGAGAGCTGCAGCATGGGCAACTGCTGGTCTTCCATACTAACCTTGCCCAGGCCTGCGCTCTGGAGTGGACATTCCAGTGTTGCGTGACTGCACAGCATGGAAAGCAGCAGTCTACCAGTTATAAGCCACGCTCAGTTGGCGCCAGTGGTTGCTTTCGACGGAGGGAGAAGCCATCATGGACAGCTACCACCCGCCTCAAGCTGGGCAGCTTCCAGCCAATAAGGTGCTGTCCTGTCACAGTGCGTGGAGCTTAGGGATACAAGTAGCCCGAACAATGGACGCTGGAATGTACGTACCATGACCACTGGTGTATCAGATAACCTTCAAGAGATTAGCGACACACGAAAGACAGCAGTGATTAACAACGAACTGCTGAGGCTCAAAGTGGACACTCCCGGAGACACATCTCGCAGAATCAGGAACTCTACGTGACAGGGACTATACCTTCTTCTGACGAGACCAGAAAGCATGGCGTTGGTTTCGCAGTGAGGTATTCGCCGCTGAAGGCGGTGGAGTCCGGAGAGAGAGGGACAGAGCAGATTTTCTCACCTCGATTCCATACATCCAATGGACTTGTAAACCTTGTCAGTGTCTATGCCCCAACACTCCACTCCAGACAAGATGCAAAGGACTAGTTCTACGATCATCTCTCAAGGATAATACAGGAGATCCCAAGCCAGGAACAGCTTCTGCTGCTTGGCGACTTCAACGCCAGAGTCGGCGCTGATGACAACTCCTGACCAAGTTGCCTGTGGTGGCGTGGGATTGGTAGCATAACTGACAATGGGCAGCGATTGCTCGAACTTTGCACACTCCATGAATTGTGTATCACTAACACCTACTTCCAGACTAAAGCACAGCACAAAGTGTCTTGGAGACATCCCCGCTCCAAATACTGGCATCAACTAGACCTCATAATCACAAGACGCGGCCACCTGAGAAACGTGCTCGTGCCGACTGCGATCACTCTCTGGTTTACTGCAAGATCAAACTTCAGCCAAAGAAGATGCACTACACCAGGCCTCCAGGTAGGCAGTGCATTGACGCCAGTAAGACACAACACCCAGATAAACTGATGGAGTACATCATGTCACTAGAAAAAGCTTTCCTTGCAGACCCACTAGAAGGAGATACTCGGCCGAGATGGGGCTCTCTCAGGGACACCATCCACAGCACTGCACTCAAAGCATTTGAGAAGAAACAGTGCAAGACACAGGACTGGTTTGAAGCTAACTCAAGCAAGCTCACCCCTGTCATCGAGTTAAAGTGTGCTGCCCTACTAGAACATAAATGCTACCCCACTCAGGCAACCCTGAAAGCACTAAGAACAGCAAGAAGCGAAGCCCAGAAAACAGCCAGATGTTGTGCAAATGACTATTGGTTACAACTCTGTGAAAGTATTCAGTCATCATTTGATATAGGCGACATCCGTGGAATGTACGAGGGGATCAAAAAAGCCATCAGCCCAACAAAGAGTAAGACAATAGCACTGAAAACCATAACAGGTAAGACTATCAAAGACAAAGCCAAGCAGATGGAGAGATGGGCGGTGTACTACTCTGAACTCTACTCCAGAGAAAACAGCATCTCAGACAGCGCGCTAACTGCTGTGGAATGCCTGCCTGTCATGGAGGAATTGGATGCATTGCCGACTGTTGAAGAGCTGAGTAAAGCCATTGGCAGTTTGTCCAATGGCAAGGCACCAGGATTGGATGACATTCCACCAGAAGCCATCAGGTGCACAAAGAGCATCCTGTTAAACTACCTACATGTACTATTGTGTCAGTAATGAAAAGAAGATGTAGTACCAAAAGACATGAGAGATTGCAATATTGTCACCCTGTATAAGAACAAAGTGGATAGAAGCGACTGTAACAACTACAGGGGAATCTCGTTACTGATCATCATTGGGGAGGTCTTCGCCCGTGTCGGTCTGAACAGACTGCAAAAAAACACTGAAAGGATATACTCCGAGTCTCAGTGTAATATCAGGTTAAAACGCTTCACAATCGATATGATTTCCCTTCGACAATTACAAGAGAAATGCAGAGAGCAAAGGCAACCACTCTACGTTGCTTTCATCGACCTCACGAAAGACTTCGAACTTGTGAGTAGACACGGCTTGTTCAATATATTCGCCAGAATTGGTTCTACCCGGAGGCTCCTTAAGATAGTTCCGTCATTCCACACAGACATGAACGACATTGTTCAGTTTGACGACTCTTCTTCGGAAGCTTTCAACATCCGCAGCGGTGTGAAATAGGGCTGTGTGCTTTCCCCCACCCTGTTTCGCATCTTCTTCGCTGTTAAGGGGAAACATGCCTTTGGAACATCAACTGATGGTATCTACCTTCACACACGAACAGACAGGAAGCTGATCAGTCTGTCTCGACTCAGAGTGAAATCCAAGGTACCTGAAGTACTCATCAGGGACATGTTGTATGCAGACGATGCGGCACTAGCAACACTCTCCGAGGAGCGACTGCAACACCTTATGGACAATTTCTCAAAAGCCAGCAAGGACTTCAGCTTGAACATCACTCTGAAGAAGATTAAAGTGTTTAGCCAAGGCATTAAGCAGTCCCCTACCATCACCATCAACAATTTCGAGGTGGAGGTAGACCATGAGTTCACGTACGTTGGCTCCACCATCACGAACAACCTGTCAGTAGTGTCTGAGATCAACAAAGGTATAGGAAAACCATCTTCAACACTAGCCAGGTTGAGAAAGAGAGTTTGGGAGGACAGCAAGCTAACGACGTGCACCAAGGCTGTAGTGTACAGAGCTTGCATTATCGGCACACTGCTTTATGACAGTGTGACCTGGAGCCCCTACATCAGACAAGAGCTGCATCTCAATGCCTTCCACCTTTGCCTGAGACGCATCCTTGGTATCAATAGGACTGATTGAGTCACCAACAATGAGGTACTGGCCCGTGCCCACACACCTAGCGTCCCCATCCTGCTCGAACATTGACATCTCCTCTGGTTGGGTCCCATACACCGCATATCAGACATGAAGTTCCCGAACGACCGGCTGTATGGGAGCTGACCTCAAAGACGTCTGCAAGAGAGACATGAAGTCACCGAATACGAATGTCGAAAGTTGGGAGGAAAGTTGGGAGGATAGTGATCGCTCCCACTAGAGGCTGGAACTCGCAGGGGTTTAAAAACACGAGAGGAGGAATAGAGGCTTGCTACTGAAGAAAAGCGGACACAATGAAAAAACAATACCGAGACAAGACTGACAGACACAACCTTCAAATGCAGTCGTTGCAGTGAGGACTGTCACTCTCCTGTGGGCTTCTACAGCCACAGCAGACTCTGTTCTGCCAACAAGCTAACAACAAGACTTTCCAAGTGCAGATCCATGGTCTCGTGGGACTAATGGAAGCCGACGATATATATATATATATGTCTGTGTGTGTGTGTGTGTGCGTGTGTGTGCGTGTGTGTGCGTGTATAGAAATAAGGTGAAGGGGTGAGAAAGACTTAGAGAGAAATGGAGGAAAGAGATAGAGGGAGTTAGAGAGAAAAACAGATGAACAATATAAATATACTAACCGTCATATACAAGATCTGAATTAAGAGGACAGGTTGTTCTACCCCAGCGGGTATATAGTGATCCGGGACCGGGTTCTGTGGAATTAAATCAAAACAATGTCATTTAACTCAAGTAAACGGTGAATATGTTGAGAAGGAAGCTGATCACCTAAGAATTAAGGAATTGTGGTGGAAAACAGCTAGAAAAAACGATGGGTGGGAAATTGATAGAGATACAGAAATATAGAGGTTAAGGAAGAAAGAAAGACAGAAAGAAGGAAAATCAGAAAGAAAGAAAGGAAGAATGGAAAAATGAAGGAAGAAAGAAAGAAAGAGGTAAATTGTTGAATTGAGGTAGGATAAGAATAATTTGTAAAGGAAGGAAAGAAACAGTGTCATATTGAGTGTATTGTTGACGTGGTTGTGAAGCAATTGAGGAATTTATCTCAGGGTATCACACTATTAAATGTAGATCTCTTCTATGAATGAATGTATATATACACTCAGATATGTGTATATGCTTGTTAAAATAAGCAGGTTGTTATTTTTATTCAATAAACATGTATGAAATGATAATTTTTGTTTCTATTTATATTGTTTGTTCTATCGGCAGGAATGGTTGCCTGGATATCAGCGATTTTGTTGAAGACTGACAGTAGGCCGTGCTGCAGTTCGTTCTTCTAAATAGTTTCAAAAACACCAGCTGCAATTACCTGTGAACCTGATGCATACGTATGGTCCGTGACAAACAAACTTTGTATGAATTGCATGTTCTGCCTTTAAAAGATCCGGATCAACACCATAATGTTATGCAAGAAGTTGATAGTGCTAACCTGAGTCATCTGATGCATCAGAATTGATGATAATATAGCCAAACTCACAAAATATGTCTTGGCCATTACCATTAAATTGTGATTCCATTTCCACAATAACCTTATGCAGACTAAAATAATTAGTAGATATACGATGGCAATCTTCGGCAGTTTAATCCAGTGGTTTTTCTGATGCGGATTCACCAACCGGTACTTACAATTGACGAGACACATTTAATCTCTGTGGCACTGTTACTTCCTTGAATGAGAATTATGTACCTTGGATGATTTCTTTGATAGTTTCACATAAGTTTTCAGCGTTTTTCCAAACACATTGAAGTTTTTCTTCGTTTCTACAGTTAGTAAGGCTTTCTTTAATTATTGCTGTACCTGTTCTTCTATATGTCATAACATCTACAGTCTTTATATAGAGGTATTTGCTAAGGCTATTTATGTTTGACAGTGATGTGTTCAGCACAGCTAATCCAATTAAGAAATTAAAATCGCATATGGCAATCAATGATGCACTGTTATTCGTATGTTTTGGGTGTCTTGATCGTTTCTCAAGTCAAGCAATACTTCTATGGTATGAGGTAATTGCTTCACCACGGCTTTAACATTTTCATATCTACAAGACCCTCTTGTTTTCTGTCGATCATGATACTTTCAAAGAATGCATGTCGTTTGGGACAGGCTTCTAGAAAGTTGCAGATACTCTAAGTAGTTCGTAAGGTAGTGCGAAAGGTTCAATATCTGTCCTAATTGAATTTCCAGTTTTTCTCCTAGTTAAGGAATATTCTTAGACCGAAGATGTAAAAATTCCAAAACGTTACCATGGTTAAGAATGGAAACTGCGCCAAATATACTACAGCTCTCTGCATAATCTCGTTTAGCTATGTTTTATTGGTCAATAATATACTCTCAGTTCCACACCATTTGCTGCTTGTGTAACAATATTTAGTTGACCTAACACCGACTTTTTATGCTTTGCGTTCATTCGATACTTTATCCACTTCATCATGACCTGCTGCTTACAAGTACTTTTCGGATACTTTGTGAACCAGTCTGTCTTTTTCCAGTTTTCAGAAGTGTTACTATGCATGAACACTTTACAAGAGTAACATGAAGCTTGACATTTGTGAATGTCATAGGTAAGCCAATGATAAAGTTTAAATCATTCAATCTTGAAATCTCTCAAACAAGAAATCTTACTAAATTTCTTTGATTTATATTTTGTTAAGATTTGCTGATTTGGTTCAATTTCAGTGAATATTGTCCTGTGGAGGCTGTGGAGTCAGTAGAGATTCACGGGTCATATTCAGTTCATCGTCATTGCCGTCACTTGAAATATTTTCAGATTCGGAGGAGCCAAACTCTGTAGAAACTCGATATATATATTTGTTGTGATATCCTGATCGTCACAGTCAACACAGCTGTTCTTGGCGAGATTTTGGGAAGCTTTATGTTTATAGATATAACACCTTTACCATTATCACTTCTTTATCTGAAAGATTTGGTGCTGAATGTTTTTCAAAATAAAAGCACCCAGTGTCTGTTGAAATTTACTGGGCATTGATGTTAAAGTCACCGTCTGACCGATACAAGCAGTCGTAATGTGTTCTATTTGTATTGAGAGTTTATTTGTTTACCGCATTCTGTACATTTGATGCGTTGGCAATAAAACTGTTTCTGTGTTTTTTGTTTGTTTGATTGTTTTATGATGAGATTTAGTGTATTCACTCTGGATTTGATGCCCGACAAGAACAGAACATACACTGGGGAGAGTGACCCGTATAGAGCTGATTGATGTTAATATGAATAGATTCAGAGTGAGCGTGTTTGGTTTTCCAGACTAAATATAAAAAGAGGCAAAGGTCCTGGCTTTACTGTAATGAAGGAAAATGAGAATGGAGTGTGACAAAGGCGTTAACTGGGAGAAATACGAACGTTCGGATAATTCTTCTACCCCTGAAAAAACTTAATGGGGCCAAATTTAAGAAGTGGGGAGTATTAGCCGTCAATTAATATTTTGCCATCATTGTTAATTAATTCTTTGGCTTTCACAGTCCGATTGTTTTTCTTTTTGCTTTGCCCAAAATTTGAAAACAATATGTAAGGAGATGAAACTAAATAATTCAAGTTTAATAATTGATACAACAAAACTGAATACATTATAACATTTAATATGGTGCCTTAATATTTCTTTTAACTCTCTGTCATGAGAGTTGTGTATGATATACAACAATATCTTACTTGGTATGTCAACAGGATTGTCATCGAGAGATTTCTTGGTTAGGAAACGGTTCTGTCGAAAAAGGAAAAATGGCATCATACACATAGTATCTCAGAATATATATATATATATATATATATATTATTTTAGAATTTAAGCTAAACTCGAGCTAACATTTTCAACATCCTTATAATTTGATCAGTTTAATACACAAACAAATCAACATACATTTTAAAAAGAATTTTCATTGTCTTAAAAATGAGAATCTCAGTAGTGTAAACGTATATTTATCATAGTAGTTATTCTCTTTCATAGAACCACCAATACGACAGAATAGAGAGGGTAACCAATTTTGTATTTTTGTTTTAATACGGCGTTGTACAGATTATTTTTAATTTCTTCTACATAAAAAAAACACACACACACACATACACACATACACACACATGCGCACACACACATATATATATATATGATTTTATCACGCATCAGTTGCGGTAGCAACAGAGTAATCTCAGTAATAAAATCTGATATCATACGCTACTTTGGTATTAAGTACTGTTTCCTCGAGTTTGTAATGTCAAGCGAACGTATATATATATATTTTTAAATATTAATCTTTATTTTGAATATTTTATAATGTTTTTCTATGTTTTAATCATCACTTAAAAATAGAAAAACGCTTATCCCACCACCTTAATACTACTTTTTGCCATCATGTTATATCTTTATACTCGTTCAACCAACTGCCTACAAAGGGCGAGAATTCCATTCGGAGTTATCCCGGAATCAATGCACCTTGACCGCTGACCCTACTAGTGCCATTACTCTAACTCTATTCTCGTTTCCTCTCGGCAATTCACACTATAGGATGAATAGACATATTTGTTTTCGTAGCTTTTTTTGTCTTGGTGGCATGATGAACGCGATAGGCCAGAATATCTCTGATTAAAGCAGGAAACCTATTGTAACCTCTTAACATTGTTCTATCACCTTTCATAAAGTATATTCATACGTATATTCATACATTTATTCTTGCTCGCTCAGTCCTCGTTCTTGCCAGCTGGACCACCGTCACCCAATTCAATCGGATGCTCTGCCATCAGCTATTGCGAGCGATCACCCTGTTTTCAGAGATCGTAGGCTGTCTACGAGTTCTGGTGTTTGGAAAATGTTGGAGGAAAGCCAGCGCTACGTTGTTACTGGGTGTTCTAATTGTTACGTAGCTGAGTAACTTCAGTCCCCTTCTGCTACAATATCCCTAGTAAAGACCGTAAACACCACATTTCAAAAACTACTAGCCTGCGTGTATCTTCAAGTTTTAGGATCCTCATTTCCGAGGCTTATGTCACGTTTGGAAAACCAAGTGCTGCACAACTCAATCCTGATTCGCAGGTTCATATTGCGCCTACTCCAAATTATGCCCCACCAGTCCCAAACTCGTCCTTCCACGTCTTCTGTTCACTTTGCTACTACACTGCCGAGACACACAAACAACATGAGGTGCTACACTCTAGAATCATCCATTGCGATCATTTCCCAGCCAGACAACAGGATCCCGCACCTCACGCCATCAATTTTTATAACACCTTTCTTTTTACATGCCTCGTCCATCTGTTTAGTGGATATTTTCAATTTGTTAAAGGACGTGGATACTAGAGCTGTGTCGCCAGCTTATTTAACCCCGACGGAGGGAGCACCAGTGAGTGCCACACCTCCATTCAAGTCCCTCACTTCTTCCAGGACAAATACTTGGAAGATGCCGAGAAAAGTGGGGAACAGCAGACAACTGCAGCCTAGACATACTCACATTTCCAACCAAACCGTCAGCTGACCATCCATGACCACAGTACACACAACATTATTGCAGAGCACATCCACAATTATCCCTATCGTTGCGTCCACACCTATTTCTACAGCTATCTTCCACACGGACCCCAACAGATCACGCCGAGTACAGCCTCGAAGTCGATGAAGCCGAAATGCAAGGGCACCTGATGCACCACCATTTTTTCAATTATTTGCCTTACAATGAAAATAGAATCAAGGATACGTCAACATGGTATGGAGGAAGGTAGAAGCACCGGAAAATCAGGGCTGTATGCTGGTTACACCAAAATGTAAAAAGGGTGACAATGCCGGGGGTAAGTGTCCAGTGGAGTCCTCATCGGCTGAGACGTGACGGGAAAGATTCAGTTTAGTTTTCGACAGGATGGAGTCAAAGTTGGTGCTAATTTTATATTCCGCAGTCAAACACACAAACACACACATACATCCATATATATACATACATATATATACATTTATATGTATATATATATATATTTATATACATACATACATATATA
>JAOPUF010291566.1:0-10286 GCA_027564315.1 Enteroctopus dofleini | reverse complement strand
GGTAGATCGACCGACTAGAAATAACAGTTAAATTTCCCTCAAATCACATGTAACCAACTTAAGAAATACAGGAATGTCAAGACTTGAACACATTTGTTCATAGGCTGAGCTGTACTAAACAACAGCAACAAAACCAGTATTCACGTTAACTTAAACAATTTAAATATGGAAATATGGTGACATTATTCTAACATTTTGGTATTATACACAATCTCTTGAGTACTAACTAGAATTTCCCTTAAAGTCCTCTTTTCTATTACATGAATTCTGAACTATCGGTAATACTGCACTCGATAAACATAAATCTTATAAATAGGCTTCGAATGATTATGTGTATACGTATGTAATCGCCAGTGTGTGTGTGTGTGTGTGTGTGTGTGTGTGTGTGTGTGTGTGTGTGTGTGTGTGTGTGCGTGTGTGTTTGTGTTTGTGCGTGTGTGTTTGTGTTTGTACGTGGCTGTGCGTGTGGATGTGAGTGTATATCAATCCTAGAACACGTTTTGAATCTCAAAAATTGGACTACAATACCTTATCGTGTTGGAGGAGCTCTGCAAAAGACATACATTTTCCCAAGTTAATGAGGATCTAGTGAGATGCAATTCTAGTAAATCTCTCCTGATAAAAGGTGAACCACATTTGTGGCGCACCAGCAATGCGAACGCACAGTCACGGATTTACTAGACGGCCAAATTAATTGAATTAAATTTTCTCAATCAATCAGTGATTAGCGTGCTGCTATATCAGCAGGGTTACCTAATAGCTGATAGCCCTGATCACTCATTTCTACAGGCATTACTACTGGGAGAACACATTCACCAACATTACACATAAGTAACCCTTCCTATTTTTCCAAACACAACAGTACTACTATCTTAGTATCATATGTATACACACACTCATACACACACACACATGCACACACAGACATGCACGCACACACATACACACACGCACACAGACACACACACAGACACGCACACACACATACACACACACAAACACAGACTCAATTGCATTTCACAGTATTTTGAAGGACATTTATGGACACCGAAAATGAAGCCTTTCTATATGTAACGATAACTTTATCTTGCCAATCAGACTTGTCACAGTCCAACTAACCTACTATTGGCAAGTAGAGAATACATTTTCCCATTCAGTGTTTATTATAGAATAAAGACATCTTTATCAATTCCCTATGGATTTCATCTTTTGGTTGAATCTACATTTTCATGACCCCGACATGATTTGAACACGTACACGTCTGACGTGAAAATTTCACACATTATTTCGGAGTTTTCAAAGATTTGTTTCAATTTCTTATATTACCACCGGAACTTCTTTTACAGCTACACCAGTATCCCCACTGGCATTTCTTTAACAGGTAGCATTTTTCATTTTTACCGCCAAAAGTCAACGCATTTTCAATATATATTCTACTGTATTATAATTTTTTGTTTTGATATAACATGTCTATCCGGGGAGTGAAAAGTAAGACGCATCAGATATGGCTGAAATGTATCGGTCAGTTTAAAGCTTCACTCCTTCAGGCCTAATGACCCTGCTCTCTGGTTCGTGCAGTTGAAGTCGCAGTTTTTGATCGTCGGAATCTGCGTATTTTGAAGGGGTAGCCCGAGAAGAGAAAAACTTAATCCTAACTTCACTACATACTGTGAGATACACAACCCCGAGTAAAGAACTTATTAAGTGCACGTCTATATCTCTACCAATTCACCGCCTTTGCAAGTACTCAGGCATTGCACGTCCACTGGACAATTAAAATGGAGTAACGCACACCGCTACTCACCATATTGATACTCGAGGCCCACCTGTGTCAGCTAGACTTTAGAAGTCTTGCTCTGGATCGTTTAAATATTACTAAGTTAGAGTTCAACCATATGCTTGAGCTCGATATAATTCACTCACCTAGTAGCAGCTGGTCGTCGTCATTACATATGGTTCCCAAGATGACACAGGCTGACTGGCGCCATTGAAATGTCTTTCAGGCACTCCACACCAGTCAATTACCTGATAACACACTCAGAGGCTTTTCTTCCTGTCTCCATGATACATGGGTTTTCTCCAAGACATATCTTGCCAGGGATTACAATCAAATCCAAGCAGAACCACACGACATTTACAAGTCGGCAATCACAACACCTTTTGGACTACAATTTTGTACTAATGCCGTTTGGCCTTTTTAACGCAGCACAGGCATCTCAGAGGTGAATTGACAGCGTGTTCCGCGGGTTAGCGTCTGGCTATGCCTACATTGACGATCTACCGGTTGTCAGCTCCCCTGAGGATAAACACGAGGAACATTTTTGCTTGCTCCTCGAATGGAGGAAGTCATGCACCCCAGTAAATACCTGTTTGGTTCTACATCACTGATGTTCCTAGGCAAGAAAGGATTCGTTCACTGGAAGAGGGAGTCACGGTTATTCAAAGGATTCTGGCGCCCATACCACTGCGCAAATTGAGAAAAGGTTTTTGTCTCATCAACTTCTATCGTCATTTCATCCCTAAATGCGTTGAAACACAACCCCTTACAAACATGGTCAGGAATAGAAAGAAGAAGAATCAACCTATCACCTCCGATACGAATGAATTCTCTTTCCTTCAGGGAGGGGAAAGTTAAGTTGACCAAGGCTAACCTTCTCGCTCATCCTACAGCAGACGCACCGATGTGTCTCTTAGTAGATGCATCAGACGTTGGGGAAGGAGGATTTTTACAACAGCTGGTAGATGGTGTCTGGAAACGTTTGCAACCAGCAGAAACATGGTACAGGAAGGGACATATTTACAACCCAAATCGACGTGAAACCACATTTAGTCACATTTTAGAGTGTCGCATGTTCGCCATTTACACAGATCATAAGCCTCTGATGTATACATTGAAGTCCAGACTTGATCACCATTGATCAAGAGAGATCCGCCACCTCGACTATATTTCACAGCATACTACTGACATCAGGTATATCAAAGGACTCGAGAATGTATTAGTAGATGTACATTCACGAACACATGTGGATGGACTTCATATTTCTGCGTCTATCGATTTTGACCAAACATCAGCTAATCAGGAGGATGATGAAGAGGTCACTGGGCTAGGAAATTCGTCATCTTCTTTATTATTCTAGCAAGTGCCACATCCTTCTTCAAATGACATACTCGGTGTGATATCTCCACTAGTCGCGAACAGCCTTTTGGGCCTAAAAATCACCGTCGAAAGATCCAGGCATAAGATCTACACAAAGGTTGATAACGATATGTTTCATTTGGAAAAGTATCTACAAAACACATAGGAGAGGGCCGGAAGCTGCATTACATGTCAGAAGGCAAATATACATCACCATGTCAAGTCACCATTGAGCGCCTTCGCTTCACTCGATGCAAGGTTCGCACACATAGACATCGATCGTGTGGGGCCACTTCTTCCTTCACATTGGAATAGTTATATGCTCACCTGTATTAACAGGTATACCAGGTGGCCTGAGTTTTTTCCACTAACCCAAATCACAACTGTGACTGCTGCTAAAGCTTTCATACATTACTAGATTTCCAAATACGGTACACTGTCTATCAGTACAAATGCTAAAGAACAGCAGTTCGAATTCAATTGTTTGCTGAATTGACATGATTCTTAGTCTGAAAATGCACTCGCATTACCACATACCATCCAGCAGCTAATTACGTAGTAGAATCGTTTCATCATCAGCTCTGGCAGACTCCAGTCGGTAGTACCTTCCTCTCGTACTACTAAGTATTCGCTCTATGGTCAAGGATGGACTTACATGTACACCAGCCAGACTTGCTTATAGTAACACCATTAAGTTACCAGGATAGATGGCCCCATATAGTTGCCCTACTTCAATATGATTATCGACTACATGAACACATTTCCCTTTCATAACCATTTGGCATTCTCTCACCCAAAGTACAAGTTTCACGAGATCTCTTCAACTGGTCACATGTGTTCGTTTGTCACGATGCTGTTTCAAAACAACCACTTCAGGCACCCTATATAGGATTGTTCAAAGTATTACGCAGGACACCCAAGTATTTTGTCATCGATAAACAAAATAAACGAGAAACTGTTTGCATCAACTCTCTGAAGGAAGCATATTCAGAAAGTGATCTGTCACCAGACCTGGCTTTGCAACCGATCATCATTATGCCAGTATCTCATCCTACTGTCAGTACCCCAGTTACTTCAGCTTTTCTACCAGTTGTCAGAAAAAGGTCCTTGTGGTATTTACTTACGGCCTTTTACATTCTGAGTTCAAATCCCGCCTTCAATGTTCGATAAAATATAGTATCAGTGAAAGAATTAAGTCGAATTAATCGACTATACACTCCCTAAAATGTGAGGCTTTGTGCCTTTGTTAGAGACGTCAAAGAGCGGTTGAGAGGCAGATTCCTTAGAGCGTCGGAAAAATGCCTTGCCGTATTTTGTTACGGCCATTTACGCTTTCAGTTCAAATCTTGTCGAGGTAAATGTTACTTTTCATTCATCCGAGGTCGATAAAATAAAGTACCAGTCAAGTACTTCATCGATTTAATCGACTATACCTTCCACCGAATTTGAAGCCTTTATAACGTTACTTTAACCTACTAGACAATGTTTTTCATGTGGTTTATTGGTGTTTTCTTTTAATCCGTTTGGCTTCTTAAACCTTTTGGCATGTTATTCTTCTGGTTAAAATATTTTCGGAATGAGCCATCAAGGTAGCCTATAGCTGGTCGCTCAACCAACTAAAAATAACTACAAAATCTCTCTCAAATCAAACCTACTGTCTTGAAAAAGGGATGGACACATTGGATATTGCAGTTCTAGATACCTTTAAAAGACAGGTGGTTCTACCTGAAACGCTTTGATCATAGATAGGTCTGTTCGATCAGGTCTGACAAGCTGCTAAACACCAACAATTTCAGAATTAGTATATGTTAATTTTCTTCGTGTTTAATAATTATTAAGAAAATTATAATTTTCTTTATTATAATACAGTTTTCAATGCAGGGAAACGTATTTCATATCTGAATTATAGTTATAGCATTTTCATATATTATTAAAATGTTCTTTTATTCATGATCTGAAAGTTTTTTGACATATCAATTTGTTATATTTTGCTATATTTTGATACACGTATAACTCTTTTAGATATTTTTCTTACATTCATTCTTCTTGTTTCCTCACATTACCTCCAACTCAAACACGTTGAAATATGTTTCATAGAGTGCTTGTTTTTTAAATCGTTTTTCACTTGCAGTACTGTGTTTTTGAAATTCTACCGCTTTTTATCTGTATAGGTATTAACGGAGTTTGTTCAAAACATATACATGTTTTGCCAAATAACTCTTTAAAAAGCTACGTTTGCAAATTCTACGAAAACTTTGTTGTATTTTCTGTTCAAATATAAAATAAATAGATATTTATGAATAACGCAGTGTATATCAGAAAATTTGAAACAAATATAATGTAGATATACCGACAGTTTGAAAGCCTCGCTGTGAACATTTAAACAATGTAAATAAAGTTTTGTGTTCTCTGCACACAGAAAAATAATAGAGATTCCCTTCACAAGCCTGTTTCTCAGCTTTTTGGTTGAGCATCAGAAAAGACATATCTTGACTTATGTCCACCATGAATTTTAGCTTAATCAATTTTAATATCAAACGCATCTCGGGACTTACCCGAAATGGCCAACCTAATATGCGTATCGTGCATTCGTTGGCAAAAAACTTTAGATATATCTACATTATTTGCTATTTCCAGGTGAACGTTTGATATAAATTGATATTAAGCTAAACATTCTCGGTGGGCAGAAAGTCAGAGTACGACTCTTCTGGTGATCCGCCAAATTGTTGTGAAACACGTCTGTAAAGAGAATACCAGTCATTTTTCTGTGTACAGAGAACACTCAAATATAATTGTTTAAATTTTTAAAGCAAAGCTTTCAAACAAATCTGTAGATAAAATAAATACCAAGCATGAAGAGATGTTTGATTTTATGGTCAGATGTTGCTCGGTAGAATGACAATGTCAGAAAGAATGCAGCTATAAGAAAGTTGGTGCCAACGTCAACACAGACCCGGAAACAAATAAGGTGCAGATGACCCACCGAAAGAGTAAACGTGTGTGAACGACAAGAGCAAGTGCCCTTGAAACAAATGTAAAACAGGCTTCCAGCAAATCAACAAAGCTTCCCTTTCAATTAAAGACACTACCGTCAAGTTTTATTTTGCAATGTCTATTAATATACATGAAGGCCATTCTCTGAATGTTGTCAGTTTATACATGAAAGACAAAGTCGACCCAAGTGAGATTAAATATCAGACCGTAAAGGTAATGCATTTAATCCGGCACCTTACTGCTTCTACATTCCATCTACCTCTCAAATTGGAGGAGTTATACTTTTGAAGTGAAACTTCATAGTCACTGGGCGTTTGATTTAGTTATTAATGAAGCCAGGTACCACTCAGTATTTACTGCTAATAAATATTACAATGTAAGTGTTTTGTCATCTATTGAAAATTCCGTTTTATTTCAATCTCTACAATGTCTTTTTCTGATATTATCCTTTACCCATCTGTTACAATATATTTCATAAGATTCTCTGTTTCATGAGTTGATGACTCATGCTTCTATATTATATTTCTATACATCCATATTGTTTTTGACTAATCAGGTAAGTCATCTTTTTCCAATTACAAGCCCCACTTACCAAAACATGATCATTATAACTGAATGTGTCATAGAGATGCTTTCTGTGTGACAAGATGTTTTCATCTGGTTTAGAATTTCTTTGTGTGAAGAGATTTTAGTTCACGGTTTGAAAAGTAAACTGACTGAAATGAAAGGATGGGCAAGGATGTAATGTCTGTCAATATTATATTGATATAGGGAAATGTTTCAAGGATAAACTATCGATCTCAAAAGTTCTTTCCGAGGGGCTTTGATTTCCCTCGCATTCTCTGGACCAAAACATGGATTATCCATAAAAACCAATCTAAGGTTGTTATTGTTTCTAAGAATATTTTCTTCATTGTTGTTCACCGTTATCTATAACTCTGTACCTTCCTAAAAAGTAAAAAGCTACAAACCAATGTCCTTAGTTTTGAAATGTATATCTCGTAAAACCTTTAGGAGAAAATGGTAGTAAATTATATATCAGTTGACAGGAAATCATGTAGGGTAATTTATCTACATGTTTTCATCGTTAATTATGAGGTAACTAGTGTTATTTGAGTATTGTTCCCAGAAGTTTAGAACTGTCATTGAGTAGATATGATATCACCAACACAAATTGATAATTTAATGCTTTTAAGGAAATACTCTCAAATACCTTCAGAAAATGTACTCTAGTGATATATGGCTTTTCTCTACAAGATGATGGTTTGTCTTGTCACTATAGAGATTGCTGGACAATATTTAATGTACAAGAGCCACTATTGCGCTTGTTTCTCTATAGCCAGATAAATCGTCTTTTCATTTTGGCAGATTTTGTTTTGAAGAAATATAATTTCCATGTTTGCCATTGTTAAAGTAAATGTTATAATAAAAAAAAATATGCTAATAGATTATTAACCACGATAGAATAAAGAATTTCGAACTGTGCATTTACAAGTATTGTAACTAAACAGGTGGATGGCGTTTATCACGCAAATCTTTCGTCGAATCTCCACCATTTTAGTTGTAAGCACACAAATAGAGTACACTTATGGAAAAATATAGTAACCTTTGGAACCTTTGACAATGCCAATCAGCACAAATCGTTTGAAAGTCTAGAAACAATACTATATTGCATAAGTAAAGCATTTTAACTACTAAATGTCTTCGTCTCCATTCCATCCTTGCTCACTTTGCGTCTCTTTCAAATTTTAATGCTAACTTATATTCTGTCTGTTTATTATGTGTTAGTTTTAACACCGCATATTTACGTACACATGTACAATATATTTATGTAAACATAAGCATATAAGCGGTCTTGCTGTGAGATTTTTCATCGTGGATAAAATACTGGGAGATTTTTTTTTGTGGACTCTATCACAAATAGTCCCAGTCACGTCATGGACTGTTAGAAAAAGGTGTTTTGGAATTCTTATATGTAGTCAGTGACGTACATGGTACCTGTTACTGATGAGGAACAAACATTCCGAAACACCGGTGTCTAACAGTCCATAACGTCACTGAGGCTACTTCTGGTAGTGTCCATAAAATATCTCGCAGTGGTATTTATCCACGGAGAAAAATCTCACAGCGAGACCACTTATATACTTATATTTGCATAAACATATTGTACGTGTACATATGTCTATTTATTGTTTGCTCCTAATCTTCTATTAATCTCTTTTATGATCTCTACTTTATCTCTACTATATATATCTGAACTTCTCCCTCAATCACTCAGTCTACACACTTTCTCTCTCTCTCTGTTTCTCTCTCCATCTCTCTCTCTCCCCCTCTCTCTCTCTCTCTCTCTCTCTCTGTGGTGTTACATCCCTGATCTTCATCGCTTGTCTGGTTCTCTTAGTTGTGGGAGGAGGAGTGTGAGAGACGAGTTGGGTTATATGAAAGTTCCCGAAGATGATGTTTGCAAAGAGAGATGAGCTTAAATAGATGTCCTCGATGCTGGAAGAGTGATAGTCGAACATATGATGATTATACTTGGAGTAGTTCTGAAAGTGGTAGAGACATCAAATATCTGGTTCTCTCTCACATCCATACTGCTAAAATAGTTTTCGACCCCCTCCTCTATTTACCCCTCACCCCACTTCTCTCTCTCTCCATCCTCTAGCTTTACTCGACTTCTCCTATGATCCCCTGTTTATCTCTCAGCCTGCTTCTCATCCAATCACTCAATTTTTTTCATTACCTCTTGCGCAAATCTATTTTTATAACATATATTATATTAGTGGATTTATCTTTCGAAGTTTATGATAAATCACACCACATGCAGTATAGTACTTATGGAGTGTATTTCTGTGTCTATATTTTGGGTTTGAAACTCTAAATATAGTGAGAAACAGCAATATTGCGGTTAATGTCATTACAAAAATGTAATTAATCAAATCCCAGAATGTTTATAATTTGCATATACCTAAAAGAGAGGCTACGTAAAATAGCTCTATTGGTGATGAGGTTGACTCTAAAGGAAGGTGAATCGCGATCATGGACATCTTCACAAATCGCCTTAATATGTGTTCAGTGCAGAAAATGTTTCAATTCATATGCTGTGCGGTGTTACTAATTAACGTTTATGTCTATATGTCTTTCAAAGTAACACAAACGTACTTACGTAACACATTTTAGAAGGTTAAAACTTGAGCGGAAATTACTGACATTACAATATCTAGAAGCAGATTCGACGAACAATTTTTCCTACACGACATCAATAGCCGTGGATTTCGGTTCAAACTTGATCCTACTCTCCAGCTCCTACTTCACTAAAAAACACATATTATTTCTTTCTCAGAAAAATCTCCTATTCTATATGTAAGGAGGGAGTATGTTAATATCAAGAAATCTTTGATTTCTGGAGATTACGTCCCCTTCTCTAGTGGAGCTGGTCGCATCCGCCACTTGGCGTTTCTTTACCCCCTGCTTAAGCGGAGATGATTTCGATAAATATAGAAGTTTTTCTTGTACGGTATTTAGTATCGCCTTTATCGTCTTTGTATTCCAAATTCCGACCACAGGCCACATTGACTTATTTCTCTTGACTCATTTTCGCTTTAATTATCTAAATTTACTTGGCCCTAAATGTGTTCTTACTCTTTTTGTATAAGTCTTAGTCTTGTACCTGGCTGGTGTCATCAAAGGACAATGTCATGCTGATGACGTCTATTGAGACAGAAACACGTGGTCATGGCTGTCCCATGCCTCAGCCGTATTGTACATATATCAATAGTTGGATTTCCTTAGTAATGTTAAAGAGGAGTGCTGTAGGAACTGAAATGGGCCGTGACCTTGTTTCAATCTTCTGTCAACATCTCTACACTTCACTGACGTCAGTACTAGCCTGGTCCCCCCAAAAAAGACATAGACATAGACATTACAGCTCCCACTTTACACGTCCACCTGGAGAAGGCAACAGGAAACCACTTGAGTCTATCTTCCTGAGATATGTTGTGATGTCGCAGTATATCTCTACATCCGTGTCCAGAAAGACTACTCACACATACTCACATACACACACACACTCACACACATACACTCACACATACACACTCACACACACATACACTCACACACATACACTCACACACATACACTCACACACATACAC
>JAOPUF010281355.1:0-10295 GCA_027564315.1 Enteroctopus dofleini | reverse complement strand
TCAAATAGAGATTATATAGATGATGAAATTTGCAGTATTAAATATCATGTTTGTACTTTTAAATAAATACTAAAAATGGACAGTCCCCCACGATTTTACAGCCAGACCAAGACTCCCATTCACCTCAAGTGTTTATAAATAAATATGGATTTATCAGTAATTTAATTAAAATAATTACGGTGTATGAAATAGTTTTATTGAACCTAGAGGGATGAAATTCGATTTTAAACAGCGCAAGGCCACAAAGTTTTAGGGAGAAGAACAGTCAATTAAATTAATTCAGTACTAAATATGTGTACAAGTCATGTATTGCCAGACAATAAGTGACTTAAAATATTATTTGTTTAATAATAAAAAAAATAAAAGAGTTATGTTGGGAATAGAGATAGAGTTACGTCCCCCTGACAGTTAAAGCTTCCCAAATCTGTTCATTTCCTGCTATTGTTTCATACACATCTATCACTTCCTGTTTACAACTAACATTTTGGGGATCGAATTAAAATATAGATGATTGGTAATTAACTGTGTAAAGAAATAGGTACAACATTCTTTATTATGTTGATCTGAAAATGTAAATCAACGTTTGCTGTAAAATCTACAAGTTCTCTTGAAGCTGTCATTGTCCACCTTGAGTTAAGTTCTGACTACTTGAAGATATTGTGACATCTTCCTCATTGGGTCTATATTAATATGTAAGTATTATTTATATATATATATATTTATATATATATATATCGTATATGTGTCATGTTACGTATATCTCTTCATTTTGATGTGTTCAGTAAGATAAAGGAAAGAAACTGAAGAAAACAAAGAAGAAATGTTACTAAAGTAAAGATGTTGTCTTAAAACTTTCACTGTTTCGTTTTCCTTTCGACGCTCCATTCCAATTTCCGTTATTCCCCGCAAATCAACAGAAAGAGAAAGTTTGTATTTCTTAACGTTAGTTCAATTCCTTGTTTAGGCATTTAAATTACATCGGTAATTCAAATCTCCCGACCAAAATGAAATCTTTTTATGCTGTTAGTCAGACATCGATATTAATTCTATTCTCCACCACATTATCTGAAATCAGTGATTAAACAGATTTAAACAATAATAAGACAAATAAACAAGTTTATTCTAGATCATTCTCTAAACTACGATGTATGATTGTATAGAAATCTAATGTAAAATAAAGTTTCTGTTAAGGAATGTGTAATAATAGACTGATAAACACTTCCAAGTCTTTCACACTCAAAAGTTATTAAATATTTATATACTTGGATATTTTTAATACAGATCAGGTGTCCCCTAAACCCCGGTTTTCATTCAGTTTGGGCAATCAGCTGTCGATCTTCTGTAAACCTTTGATCAATATTTCTCATCCATTGACAAACGACAAAAATGGAGTTACTTAACTTGCTAGAAATAGCAGCCGTAGCTCCCTCAAATCACATCCTCCCATCTTAAAAAAGACATGTTGAATGATGTGGTCCTAGGTTTCCTGTGCATAGGAAAAAGACAGGATAGTCATGGCTGGAATGCCTTTGATAATAGTCACTGCTTGATCATGGCTGACCTGGGGCTAAACAACAACAACAAACTATGAGGACATTATTCTGTAAGAAAGTACACATCCTAACACCTACAGCTGTAAATAAGGAGCTTGGAATTCATTATTTAACCATGTTGGGGTGAAATATATATTTTAGTGTTGGGCTGAAGTTATATGATTTACTTTTATAATATTAAGTAAGGTTAGACATTTCTTTAAACTTCCTTGTTTAGAGCAGTGGAGTTGGTGGAGACAGTGTCAAACCAACTATGATATATTCTACATTATGTAGTTGGGGAAATCATTGTTGGGAGTTGAATTTATGCTAGGCTGACTTTATTTTTCACTAATGTAAGGTGAATAGGAAACAAAAGTACCAGTAATATACTGTGATGTGTTCATTCCAATATATCATTTCATAAGAAGAATGTTGTATCTAGACCAACAAATTCCTTATGCAAAGTTAGTTCAGTTTTATTGTCAGTTAAGAACAATGGATATGATTTACCTTTTCAGTTCAGTAAAAGGAGTTATAAATATTTGTTGAATAAGGGCATGTATTAACCACAATGTATTACTGGTACTTACTTTATTAACCCCAAGTAAATGGAAGTTTCCCTGGCAAGAATCCAAATCAAAACGTGGATGGACAAAACTGAATACAGGAAACAATTAAATCCAGAACTCTAGTATTTCTCTCAATTTGTCATGCTGTGGAAACTGCCAACATCAATTTATATATATTCATTTCTAACATTGGCACAATACCATTCATAATGGGGAAGTTCAGAATGGATTAAATCTACCCCAGTATTTGACTGGTACTTATTTTATCAAACTCAGAGTGTATGAAAAGTAAAAGCTATCCTGGTTGGATTTGAATTCAGAACATAAAGGGATGTAACTAAATACCAATTCTGCTATCCATCCTTTCTAATTAAAAGCAAACATTTACACACATCCATAATACCAAAGACCACCACCTTTTCCAATATTACTGTATGCTGCCTACTGATATCTGACCAGGTGTAATAATTTCGTGAATTATTTGCAGCAAGGTATTAGTATTGCACTGATGGAACCCCACAAAAGTGAATCTCTACAGTTCTGTAGCTACCGTTTTCTTGGAACTCACACATTACAATACCAAATATCCATGGACCAACAACTAGTGGTTCATACATCACTCTCACTCAGTTTGGCTGATCAGCTGTTGATCTTCTGTAAAACTTTGATCACCAAGAAGCACCATTCCTCAATTGTATTTCCTCTTTCCACACATAAGTGCTTCATCAATCTGAAATACAAACAAAGAATGGTACGTCTTGAAACCATTGTCTCCTGGATTCATTGGTCCAACTATAGCAAACTTCTTTACAGAGAGTACTATGATAAAGTTGTACTAGTCTGTACTACACACTCACTGAAAATGCTAAGGTTTACCACTTCACTTCTATTTGAACACTTGTTGATCAGTACCTCATAATGTGCAGTACCTTCACTGCAGAGATCTTTGAGTTGGCTCAGTTAGTATGGTCATAAAAGTACAAAACCTTGGTTCAAGGAGAGAACCTTGTCCAGCAACAGGTGTGGTGAAGAGATTGAACAACTTAGATTTCTTCTCCCTGAGCTCTCAGCTTGGCTGCATTTTCATATGTTACATTTCTGCTCCTGGATCCAGTTTTGAACAAAGCTTCAGGTTGAGGGCAATGCAATTTACAGCATCAGAGAACAAGATTGTTGATCTTGTCTGAAGATATCACAAGTCCAGTCCTTACAAGAAAACATTCAGGTTCTTGGTGGTTGAAAGTTAAATAATAGAACTGAAGTTCTGATATTTTGATAGAAAAGTTGAAATGCGATGTTATACGTTAAAAAAAAGTTTGTATAATCATGAAATAAAAAATGTCAGAAATTATGAGGTCAAAATTCAATTAAATGAAATATTCAAAAATAGTTATTCTAATCTAAAAATGAAGGAGCCTTGCCATGATTTATAGTGATGGAAAAGTTTGAGGTAATAATTTCAGCTCATTGTAACTTACCATTGAACTCCACCAATATTCTGTGAATTGGCTCTTTCACTTTTAGATTAGAATTCATTCTTTATTTCGAACAGGACAAAGTAGCATTTACTGAAGAGGAGCCACCTCACAGAATACCAGAGATTGACTGTGAGGAGGAGGAGGAAAGTTACTGTGATTGAAAGGTTCCAGTCTCTCTGTGATCTCACTGCTGAGATTTACCCAGTGAGACTTGGTGGGAGTTTTAACCTTGAGTAACTTCTCTGGCTGCTGTTAGAAGGAATTGAATAGTTTGTACTTAATTTTCTCTTATTTAACCTCCAGCCATGAGAGAAAATAGAATAATATCTCTTATTTTAGAAGAAATTGTTATTTAACATCGTCAGATTGGAAGATTCTCTTATTGGTGGACCTTAACTACTGACATGTAGAAAGTGAAAGGTTTTTCAATTGAATACTTCCGTCCATTAACACTTTCATTATTTAATACTTTCTAAAGGTGGTGGATTGGCAGAATCAGTACAGCGTTGGACAAATGTCTTGCGGTATTTGTTTTGGCCCTGTATGTTCTGGCTTCAAACTCTGCCAAGGTTGACGTTGCTTTTCAGAGTCAATAAAATAAAGTACCAGTATAATCAACTGTTCCCTACATCCTAATTTCTAGTCATGTGCCTATGTTATAAACGGTTATTTAATATTTTCTTAATTGTAGTCCATTAAACATAAACTCCTAAGATCTATTTTAATCATAACTTTGAATTTCTTGTTGATAAGGAATAATATCAATCATGTGCTTGCATGTTCAGATATGACAGCTCTTGCAATAATTCCCTTTCTTCAAAATACATTCTTCCTGTTTGGTGCACCAGCTTCAATCTATTCAGACTGAGGATCCCAATTTATGTCTTCAGATCTTTGTACTTTTTTACTGAAACTAAAACAACTCCAAGCCATCATACTGGAAGATGTCATGTAGAATGTCTAAATGGAACTCTATGGAGAACAATAACACTTGCCCTTCGTTCAAGAAAGCTGCCAGAAACACTATGGAGTGATGTTTTAGAGGAATCACTGCATGTGATTAGGTCACTCCTGTGCACTGTGACTAACCAGACATCTATTAAAAGACTGTTTAACTTTCATCTTCACTCATCAATGAGATAGTCTTTACCTGGATGGCTGTCTCAACATAAAGAAGTTTTACTGAGACGGTTTAATCCCAACAATAAATACAAGCCAAAGTTTGATGATGTTAAACTAATTGACACAACTCATCACTATGGTGGTATCAAATACAAAGCTGGTGGAATTGACACAGTCTTCCTTCCTGAAGAAGATATATAGCCTCCTCATCAGGAAGGAAGAAGTCTGAGGAATGAGGATTTCCACAGGAAATCAAACAAACTCTGGTTCCACTGAAGAGACTTCCAGTAGTGATTGCTGCAATGTGGACTTGTTGAAGAATCTGGCCCAAGCAAGTTCTGGTTCCATTGATGGATGTTCCATCAATGATTGCCACAGTGACATGTTGAGAAGTCAGGATCAACAAGCATGTGAGCAGGGGTCAGTCGAGCATCAATCTGGTTATTGAAGAGGAAATCACGGCGCCACCACTTAAAATTCCTTGTCGCTAAACAAGGATCCAGAAAGTGGATATCTTTAAAGTGCTGGTGAATACTACAAATTGCTACTTCCAGTTCAGATGCATTATGGTATACCTCAGTTAAAGGCTGGCAGTCAGCTATTTACAATAAATACAGATGTATACTCTTTGTGCTTCGTATACTGAAGTTGAATGTTTCAGTCAAATAAAATGATTAATTCTCAGCTACTGTTTCTTGTTACAACAGAGGATGATATTTTTTAGATAAGGTCTAGTAGTAGTAGTAGTAGTAGTAGTAGTAGTAGTAGTAGTAGTAGTAGTAGTAGTAGTAGCGGCACTATCATAGTTATGAGAACATTTACTCCAATGTGGGCTGCACTTTAGATTTGTAGAGGGTCCGAAATTAGTCAGGTATGAAGTATTTCCAGGCACTGAAAAGAAAGTCTAGTCATTGAGTTACCAACCTAACAAGGAGGCTCTCATGCCACACACAATTGAAGGACAATACACCAGTGGTGGGTGATGTGGAAGAGTAAGTTTCATGTAGATCTGGTTCTACAGAACCTGTAGAGGTGGTCATATGGAAAGGAGACAGATAGCAGGAATTAAATGAGGTGTTTACAACAGATTCCATAATTTTTAGATGATAGAAGTGAGGGTGATAGCACAGTAGGATCAAATAGATTGTCTTTATTGGAATGGGAAACACTTTCCCTGTTTCTGTAGATTGGAGTAGGTCCCTGTAAGGAGGAAAAGCTTAAACAATTTGGTGGGGGCTGTAGGTGGAAGTAAAGTTATTGAACAGCAGAGATACATACATTTAGAGAAATATGGAAGAGAGACTGTCTAACATCCACTGATGTATCACTGAGACTATCTTCATATATATATATATATACATTACATTACAATAGGGTATGACCATTGATCCATAACTGATTGGAATCTCTTGCAGTAAATAGTAAGAATTACATAGAATATGTAATTCTTACATCTACAGAAGTAAATTACCAGTGCTGTTGTCATTATGTATACTAACTATAAACTGTTTGTGTTTCTGACACCTGGGAAGTATTACTGGGGTATTTAGATTAATATTACCAGGGTCAAGTTTCCTTACTTGAGAAGCCACATAGTTAAACACAGATCCCTACAATTCGTGGGTGTGTGTACATATTTCTATTTAATTAGAAATTTTTTAATTTAACAAAAAATATATTCTACAGATTATGAATCTCTGATGTTTAAAACATCAAAAATCTGGGGGAAAATGTATAATAAAAAAGTTAGAGATGTGTTTAAAAAATCCACACTTATCATACTACCAGAGTTATCACATTTTAACCTTATCAGTGATTGGGTAATATTTCCCTTAGACTGCCTCTCACTTGGTTACCATCAACCAACTGGCTACATCACATGTTTACTACATAACCACCATCATTAAAGGTTATCCTATTGTTTATCTCTCATACACTTCATGATAACCTCTAATATATAGTATCAAATAATATCAACAACATTATATAGCTTCAATGTAAACAGTTAGTGAAGATTAGTTTAGAGAAATGTGTAACTTTTATCATACATTGATCAGGTCTGTGAATTCTATAGTTTATGGTTGTGTCAGTACAAGTTTTGGTCAGGATGTTCTACATATATAATGGTAGAAGAATAATTTATAAGTAAACCAGCTTTATTTCGATTTCTGGTCATTAAGAATACTCAGAAGTGATGAGGTTACAACTAAAGACTCTGGGACTTACAGTTGAGATGACAAAAGACTGAGAAAATGTGGTGATATCTTGTATGACAGACATGTCCAACCCATACCAACATGGAGAATGGACATTAAAACATTGATGAGGATGATTCACAAATTATACCATACACTTTACATTTATATTAAGTTGAAGGTTATATTAACACTTTCAAATTAACATTCAGCTTAACCATCATGTTATGAAAGAATCATGCTATAAATAAAAGAAATGATAAAGTTATATAAATCTAAACCATCATCACAATAATTCCCCTGAATGGATACAGAGAATAAATTTAACACAATATACATAAGATATATAAAAGAATATATACAAGATCCAGAATAGATAGACAGACAGACAGACAAGATACATGAAATAATGTATGTCATATACAGAATATATATACAATATCATAGGTTATGATGTACAAACTGGAGAAAATAGGACTCAATACATCAAGTAGAGGGTGTATATAATTTATTTATAGCTGTAAGGCTACACCAGTGACTCAAGGGCCTAGAGTTTTGTGCGAGAGGTACTTTTGCTTGAAACTCTAGGCCCTTGAGTCACTGATGTAGATTTACAGCTATAAATATATTATATAAAATATATGTATATCCTATTATTGTGTGATGAAATATTTCCTTTTTGTGGTTTGTGCATTTATTTCTAACACAACTGTACAGTGATGTTATATCCCTGATTTATGAGAATACATTTCTCAGCTATTTAACCACAATGTCAAATATATCAATAGTATCTTTTCTCTATTCAGGAAATATGTTAAATGGAATATATGTTTTCTGAAATATTTTATTAAAAATATCACAGTGGTAAGTTATCTCACCAATGTAGATATAGTTGTAGTTATATAAAATATAGGGTTGGGAGGTTGTTATCACACACTGTTATATCATATTCACTGTGTCAATATGTTTATAGTTACAAAAGAATATCCTGGTTTTCAAATAGAAACACTGTATCCCTGCATGTTGTACAAGACAACTAAAAGGGTTCACGTCAAAAAGGGTATCCAGCCGTAAAACAGTGCCAAAATGGAGTGAGATGAGTACAATTACTGTCATGGGTAAAGCCAACAAGGTTAACACCAACTCAAACAGGGATAAATAAAATAGGTTTTGCATGTTGCAATAAATTTTGACATTGATACACTTAAACTTCTATATGAATACCTACATGTCTAGTTAATTGACTTTTTCTAGAGAATGATTTACCACAGATACCACATTGGTATGGTTTCTCTCCTGTATGAATACGTTTGTGTGTAGTTAAGTTACTTTCTATAGAGAATAATTTACCACAGATATCACATTGATATGGTTTCTCTCCTGTATGAATACGTTTGTGTATAGTTAAGTCACCATTTTGAGAGAATGATTTACCACAGATACCACATTGATATGGTTTCTCTCCTGTATGAATACGTTTGTGTGTAGTTAAGTCACCACTCCGAGAGAATGATTTACCACAGATATTGCAGTGATATGGCTTCTCTCCTGTATGAATACGTTTGTGTGCAGTTAAGTCACCACTTTGAGAGAATGATTTATCACAGATGTCACAGTGATATGGCTTCTCTCCTGTATGGGTACGTTTGTGTGTAGTTAAGATAGCATTTTGAGAGAATGATTTACCACAGATATCACAGTGATATGGATTCTCTCCAGTATGAATACGTTTGTGTGTAGTCAAGTGACTACTTTTAGAGAATGATTTACCACAAATATTACAGTTATATGGCTTCTCTCCTGTATGAATACGTTTATGTATAGTTAAGACACCATGTTCAGAAAATGATTTACCACACATATCACAGTGATGTGGCTTCTCTCCTGTATGAATACGTTTGTGTTTAATTAAGTTTACATTTTGAGAGAATGATTTATCACAGATATCACAGTGATGTGGTTTCTCACCTGTATGAATACGTTTGTGTGTAGTTAAGTTAGATTTATGAGAGAATGACTTTTTACAAATATCACAGTGATATGATGATTTACTTATCTCTTTCGACATCTCTTCAGGAAAAATTATTTATTGCAGTTTCTCACATAATCCATTTTTAAATTATTTTTGTTTTCTCACAACAATATCTGAATATTTTGTTTTTTATAGTTTATTGCTTACAAATATTTCTACTGCTATATTTCCATCAACTGTGATCTTCGTTAATACCTGAAGATGCTTCAAACATTTTTGTAAATTTATCAAAGTTTAATTAACATGCAAAATCATTTTGTAAACATTCCATACAGTGATGTAGAGAAATGTTGCTATTAATCTCAGTTCAGAGGAAATATTTCACAGTAATTCTACCACTGATTGATATAAACAGGGTTATATCTGTTCTGTATAATATCTTCCTTTAGTCTTTAAAAGATGATAAATATTGATGATGTATCTGTTTTATGCCAGTATTATCATATCATCTGAAATAATAAAGAAACAGTATCAGATACAGACGATACATAAAAAGTGGAAATTTTACTAAATTCTATATCAGGGGTGGCCAAACCGTGGCTCTTTGACCTTTAATATACGGCTGCTCGTGGAAATATGTTGGCTGAGCTCTTTTTTCATCACAGTTAATATAAAAGGTAAATAAGAAAAAAATTCAAGCTTTATAATTATTTACTGGGTATGAACTGAGACTGGTTTCAAACGTAAGTTTAATGTTCATGGTTAGTAAAAATATTTAAGAATTTAAATCCTAATTTTAATGCTAGATCTGAGTGAGGCATTGTTCTTTAGTGCTGAGGGAAGGAATGGTGGGAGGCAGAGGGATTAAAGAAATTTCAGGTCAGCAAGAGTTACAGAGGAATGTCAGAAGACTGAGGTCATGGGTAAGAGGGGTTAAAGATTTGGGTGCACCGGGGGAGTGGGAGTGGTCACAGGTAGCTTAATGATTCTAGGCCCAACCTCACTTACGTCATGTACATTAACGCAGTGTAACACAAGACGTTGAACTGTGCAGACCTAGTTGGTACACTTCGGATACAAGTTTTGTTTACAAGTGTCTGTGAACATTTTTGAAGGAAGATGGCGTCATCAAATTGTAAGAAACGAAAATATGAAGATGAAAACAGAAATTTTAAACCAGAGTGGGAGGAAGATTTTGCATTCACTGTTAAAGGAGGTAAACCTTTGTGTCTTATCTGCCATGTGTCACTCAGTCATTACAAAGCCAGTAACTTGAAACGCCACTATGAAACAAGTCACAAAAACTTTTCGTATGATTATCCACCTAAATCAGAATTAAGGAAAAACAAGTTAACTGTGTTAAAATCATCACTAAATAGCCAGGAGACACTGTTGACAATGTTCAGTAAGGAAGCCGATACAAC
>JAOPUF010271177.1:0-10313 GCA_027564315.1 Enteroctopus dofleini | reverse complement strand
CATAGAAACACAGACGTAAAACGATGAGAATGATGATGATATATATATATATATATATATATATATATATACACACACATACATATATACATACATACATATATACATACATATATGCACATGCGCGCACCTGTGTGTGTGTGTGTGTGTGTGTGTGTGTGTGTGTGTGTCTATGTTTGTGTATATCAGTGTAAAATGGTGAGTCGAGTTGCATCCGTTTACATCAAAATGTAACATAGCCATTCGATAAACAGAGATTGATTAAATAAGTACCAGACTGAAATAAGTACTGGGGTTGATAAGATGGAAAGCAGTGCCCCAACATGGCTGCAGTGCAATCACTAAAACCAGTAAAAGAATAATAGAATGAAAAAATTTGAAACACTTATATGTAGATACCTACCAAATTTCCGAAAAAAGTTATGACAGGCGTGTTATAGAATGACAAAAGTCTCTTGAACATTTTGCAACATGTTTTCCAGTTGGAAGAGTTTCTGGAATAAGAGTTAGAAGAATTGACTTCATTAATTAATAACAAAAGTACAATGTTATAATACACTGGTTTATTCAGACTAGTGTCTTCATCTTGGTTGTTATAATCACAATGTTTTGGCTGTTGTATCCCCCAGTCTTCTTCAGGTGTTTTTTTGTATTTGGTAACTTTCTTGGAATTTCGAGCTAAACCCTTTATTCAAATCATGGGGGTAGATAGTTCTCATTCTGTTATCCATGCCCGGAATATCCTCGTATTAGTTATTAGCTTGCTCATTCCATTCAAACTAAAGTATAAAAGATACACTAATTCAGAGATTGAACTCATGTCCACCAGCTAAACTACCACACTTAAGCTAGTGGGCATGAGTTCAATCCATGGGTTACTCTACTTTAAGTGGAATGCCCAGGCGACATCACAAGTAACTTATAACTAATACGAGGATGTTCCAGGCATAGACAATGGAATGAGAACTATCTACCCCTGTGGTTTGAATAAAGGGTCCGGTTAGAAATTCCGAGAAACTTATCAAATACAAGAGACGCCTGAAGAAGGCCTGAGGGTACAATGGCCAAAACATTGTGATTATAACAACCAAGATGAGGATGCTAGTATGAATAAAGCCATGTATAATAATTATAATTCATCATCTCAGAAATTCAGACAAAAAGTACAATGAATTAATTTTTTTTATCTTTGATATTTTCTCTTTAAAATGTTAAGTTTTAATAGGAGAGAATACTTAATGATAAGTGAGGAAAACAGTATCAATATGTAAATAATTAGGAACGCTATATATAAATAAACATGAATACAATATAAACATCCGATTGATTTTTTCCCCAAAATTCTACATGATTTTCTTAAGGATCAGAGTTTTCAAAATGTGAATTCTTTCATAAATTATATGGAACTATACAGTCAGTAGTTCTGTATCATGAAGTAGATTGATAGATAAATCTACCCTGCAAATAACTTTCTTTCAAAAGCTACATATACACAGATGCACACATGCACACACATACAAAATACTTGCAACAGATTTGAATTTATATGACAACCAGTGTACATTCTTGTTCATTTACTTAGTGATTTTCTTATCACTACTTTGGCAAGTACAGTGAAGTTTGATTCGCTGATGAGGTCATAATAAGAGTGAAACATATCCATAGTTGTCTCCCACACTTGCTGAAATAATTAAAATAATATTAGTCATTGATTAATATTGTTTTTTCTTCATCGCACAATTATTTATAGTTAGCTTTTTAATGCTGCCTGCATTGAGTATGTTAACACTAACTTAACTATGATATTTCAGTCCAATAGATTATTCACTTAGACATGGATAAATAGATAATGTGTTAATTTATTTTGATAATTCCTTCTATAACTGCATTTTGAAAACTAACCTGGCATTGTTGTGCTGAGAAGAATGACATACCAAAGGACAAGAAGACGGATCTTCTCTGAATTACGGGCCAAATAAAAAATAAAAAAAATAAACAAAATCATGTTAAGACTTTCTGTACAACTTTTGGCATTCAGTAATACATAGTAAAGCAACAAATAACACAAACAAAAATAATAAAACAATAAAACAATTGAATTTAAATAATAATGAAAATAAAATATATAATGTAATATATTAAGACATATATGATACAATACATTAGAAAAATAATAATAACAAAAATGGACAAAAACAGAAATAATGGCACAGAAATAAAAATACATAATACATATTTAGCACAGTAAGACTTATGATGGAATACTACTCCCAAATTTAGGACAGTATTGCTGCTATACACACACACACAAACATCTTAGGCTACATTCCCCCAAAAGGTTATCCATCTGATTAGCAAAGACTCACTTTTTTTTTTATCGGTTAGTCAGGAGGGAAGGCAGTGCCCATCACCCTTTTTCAGTGCCCCCGAGACTGGGGGGGGGGGAGGAGGAAAGTATCCTCAGACTGAAGACCTGGCCTGAATGCTTGCAACAGAGTGGACTCTGCTAAAGGCACCCAAGGGCCAAGTGGTGGTGTTAAACTGGGTGATTGATTAAGTCTACCACCCAAGCAGGCTACGGCTAGATTTGAACTGAGAATGCAAAGAGCCAGAACAAATACGTGTCCAATGCTCTGATGATTCCACCTGTCCACCACCCTAGACTGGTACTTTATTTATCTACCCCAGAAGGATGATAGGCAGGGTTTTAACTCAGTGTGCAGTGAGCCAGAACGAATACTGCAAGGCATTCTATCCAACACCCTAACAACTCTGCTGATTTTCCTCCCAAAAGGTTATCTATCTGATTGGCAAAGACTCATCAATATACTACAACCTTTGGGCCACAGATGTGCTCTCTCCTCATTCTATCTAGTCTACCACTACTACAACGGTCACTACTCCTCTGAGCTAGTTGCATACTTCCTCCACCCAGGTTCACCTAACCAGTTTCTCCTCCGCTCATCACCCCTATTGTGTCTCCTCATCCTGCTTTTTTTTACCTCCAATCCTTCCACCACAGAACATCAATCCTCTGAAATTCCCTCCCTGTCCACATTTTTCCCCATAGATGCCAACTTACAGGTGTTCAAACTGAACATCAACCCTATCAGTCCAGTCTCACCAATCTCAGAGGGCCTGTGAAGGTCATGGGCACTGTCCCTTTCTTCTGAATAAACCATAAACACAAATGCACTAGTGTGATAAATAGAGTTGAATGTTTGACCTTTCATGATCAGAGTTATTGTTGTTTAACCTCAGGTCAACACTGATTGAGTAAGATTTATTATCAAAAGCATTCCAGTCATGACCATCCATTTTTTTCTTTCAAACATAGTGTATCTAAGACTACATTATACAATGTGTCCTTCCTCATTTTTTTTAGATGGTAGGGTGAGATTTTAGTGAGATTTAGCTGCTATTTCTATCCGGTCGAGCGACCACGTAAAGGCTCCCTCTTTGGCTCATGGTTTGTATCAATAAGTGATCATGTCTATTGACTATTTCCCAGAACAGGTGGTGCTCTTTCTTGACGACCAGGAGAACTAAGGCAACACAACAAAATGCTTGCAGTAGATTGTGAACTCTTTATATGTGAACAAGTATCCACTCAAAGACATGATCAGAAGAAATAAACTAAAATGATGTTAGATGTTAACATCCATACCCCTACTTCCCAATATCTTGATATAAGCACAATAATCCCACGATAAGCACAATAATCACAATTAAAATACAAGTAAATGGATCTTCCATTGGTTTCAATGATGAATATTCTGGTTATTTGATCAACTGAACTACCTACTCATTGAATTATAGAGTAAGTGGCTAAGTATTACACAGACCCATGTACTCCGAATGTATTCCAAAGTAGAATGAGTGAGATACTATGTGACAAGGCTGGCTCTTTGGATTACAGGTACAGTTCATCCAACAGGCTTCCACATGGTTTCTGTCAACTCAATTTCATTCACAAGGCTTGGATTGACCTGAGGCTATGGTAGAAGACACTTGCCCAAGATGCCATGCAGTGGGGTTGAACCCAGGACCTCATAATTGCGAAGTGAACTTCTTAACCACTCAGCCATAAGCACAATAATCCCAATTATAAATACAAGATAAGCACAATAATCACAGTTATAATACAATATAAAGACATTACAGAATCAGAAATAAAGTTTAAAATAAAGAAATAAAACTGAATGAAACAAGACAGAAAGTCGTCGGGAAGTAAAAATATTTCATGGGAAGGTGACAAACACTATAGAAAAAAGAGGCAAGCTCCTGGTGAGTCAAGTCCAAGAGATGGTTCCAATACCTAGTTGTAGCCAATTCTCTAAACTGAGGCTATGAATCCCCTTCCCTGCCCCTGGGAAAGACATGAAGGGCATTGTCTCAGAACTATGTCGCCTACCTCAGCATATAATAAGAAATCCACTCTTTATGGAAATTTGGGTAAAATCATAGCATATATATTTGCTCTCTATTCATACTACAAATTTCTCTTTTATCCTCAGGTTCTATATTTTTTATCTTACATGGTTTGTTGAAATCATTAGTAACAAAAACACTCAAATTCAATTGACTATACTCTCTCTTGCTAAAACTAACCTCGTGCCTATGTTGAAGTGATTAGATCTGAAATTCTACTGAGTTGTTGGGTTAGCACTGTACATTCCTATAAATCTGAGATCTTGTCCTGAGGTAAAAAATTCACCTCCTCTTCATCGATATAGCAATAATAATAATAATAATTGTTTCTACCATAGGCACAAGGCCAACATCGCCAGTACTTGACTGGTACTTTATTTTATCGACCCCGGAAGGATGAAAGGCAAAGTTGACCTCGGCGGGATTTGAACTCAGAGTGCAGTGAGCCAGAACGAATACTTTCAAGGCATTCTGTCTGACGCGCTAACGACTCTGCTAATAATAATAATAATAATAATGGTTTCTTACATTGGCACAAGGCCAGAAATGTTGGGGAGGGGTAAGTCGATTAAATCAATCCCAGTACTTGACTGGTACTTTGTTTATCGACCCCCGGAAGGATGAAAGGCAAAGTGGGCCTGGTGGGATTTTAACTCAGAATGTAAAGAGCCGGAACAAATACCGCAAGGCATTTTGTCTGACACCTTACTGATTCTGCCATAATAATAAAAATAATTGTTTCTAATAATAAAAATAATGATAACAACAACAACAAGGCCAACAACCCAGTACTTGACTGGTATTTTATTTTATCAACCCCAGAAGGATGAAAGGCAAAGTTGGCCTTGGTGGGATTTGAACTCAGGGGCAACAGATGAGGGGACATTACAAATGGTGGGAGTTTACATAGAATTGATTATGAAAGAAAAAAACATGCATGGAAAACAAAAGTATGCAAAAGGTATGAAATGAGATGTCCCAGTAGAGGGATAGCCCCCTAGGGTCAATCAAGGAACTCCACAGATCCAGGATTACACTGACTACCAAGGGTAAGTGCCCTCTCCCAGCTGTGTTCTCTGGCCTAAAGGCACACACTGAGAGTAGGCCCATCCATGCATCCCATTCTCGCCACTCTTACCTACCTTTCAGTAAATTCACTGGAGGGCAGCATCTCCATCTCCACCCTCATCTTCCTCTTTAAATGGAACTTGAAGAAGTTGATGAAGGCTTGACTGATGAGGATGATATCTGTCTTCAGTCCTACCAAACAGTCTCTTTTGCAATGGCCCCACCAGACAGGTGAAAACTGCTTACCCTTTCCAGCCAAAGTTAGGTGTCGAAGCAATCCTTATGATTGACTCAGCCGATAGCTGGATCCAT
Source organism: Enteroctopus dofleini (assembly GCA_027564315.1). NCBI lineage: Eukaryota > Metazoa > Mollusca > Cephalopoda > Octopoda > Octopodidae > Enteroctopus > Enteroctopus dofleini. Next base: position 4,502 of record JAOPUF010271177.1, on the reverse strand, counting down.
CCTACATGTAACATAATGTTTGACATAATCCACAAATCAGCCATGCTCAGACACTGTATGAGTGCATACAGAACAGTTTTGTCACCCTTCGTGCATCTCAAATAGGTCTGGTTGACACCACAAGCATGCTTATAGAGTTTATCTTGAACCAGCAATGCCCACCAGTAGCACTGCCAGGCCAGGGATTTTTGGAAGTTGTGCATAGTCCCTGAGCTGAAAGTCCTTCTGAATAGATTGCTTAGTTGGATCTTCAATGACCCTGCACTGAATAGGCTGCTTAGTTGGATCTTCAATGACCCTTCAATGATGCTAAGACAGAAGAAATTACATTGTATCGTCGACCAATACATTTAATTCTTGAATGAACCATTTCATCTAGTAGTAAATAGGAGCCATGGAGAGGTAACCAGCAAGAACACAGTATAGATAATGAGTAGTTTATTAGCTTGCAGTATTCAGCTGGTATGCTTACAATTACATGGCCACACATTGTAAAGGGATGTACTCTGCCAGGATAAACTGTCCTAGATAGAGTGTAAGAAGACAAAGTCTTCAGAGCTGTCCCAGCTACATAAGAGATGGTTAAGGTAAATAAGGTATTGCACTACCTGTCTATAGGTTGTGAGTTCAAATCTGCTGCTGGTGTTTCATTATGTTTGTGAGCCATATATTGTAGGATTGTTTGTTAAAGGAGTTAACAACCAATCCGGTCCAATGTTTACGTAGATAATAATAAAGATCTCAACCTTTACCTGTGTGGATTACCACGTGGTAAATGAATGTTAATGGGAGAATAAAAGTAACACACATATGTTGTTGGGTATATATATATAAGTTTATATAACAAGTGTATTAACAAATAGCAATACATGGATAAACGTTACTGGGAGAATATGTACCTCAACCAGTCTTAACACATACAATAATAATACATCATAATAATATCCAAATGGATAAATGTTACTGGGAGAATATGTATCTCAACCAGTAAGAACACATACAATAATACAATGTAAATACCTGATATAATAATACCACGAAGGTGGTCAATGCATCAAAGGTGTATGTATGTTGTTGTAGATGCGTGTGTGTAGATGTGAGTTGGTCATAGTTCATCTGGCCACGAGGGGGCGAGAGGCAAATGCCTCTCGCTTCGTGACGTATAACCAACTAACTATAAGTTGGGGTCTCAGTCTATTTATAGCTGCCTAAAGGAACGCTGCTATAGAGCGGGTTTAGGCGCGAAGTCAAACTGGTTGTCATGACGACAAGCGAATTCACACCACGCTTGCAAGGGTCAGCGGGTGTATATCTCTGGGAGGGAGCATCGCTACATTTCTACGTTTATCGTTTAACATCCCCACTAAGAATATTGCCCAGGAATGGAAAGTTCGCCAGGTTTCCGCTTTCAACACAAACTGAAAATATCGGCCAAATATCTCAGGCTAACAATAAAATGTTCTCATTCAGAATTGTTCGCAAGAGGGGATTGTTGATGCCTGAAAAATTCGAGAATCTCATCCCAAAGTTCCACTACATGTACGGAAATACGGACACGACTTAGCCAATGTGTGGTATATTAAAACGCAATGTCCCGCTCTAATCTTATTATAGAATTTTAAAAATAGCCGATGATTTAATGTACGTCAACGAATAAGAGTTGGCTATTTGCACAACTATTTCCATTACTTTACGTTTCTTGTACAGAGTTTTAGATGCCAGAGCATGGAAATGTAGAACACAGTATGCGGTAAATACATGTGGAGCTTTCTCCTTGACCAGAGCAATGAATACAAATTTCTGCCTATAATAACAAATCTATCCGTACAAATAGACCTAATCAAATCCCTCTATAACTCATGGCGATGAAAGAACTAATTGGTTAAACTTGAACACATCATCTACTTTGGATGTTGTATCGAGTCGATCACAGAATGAAAACATTCTTCCTTTATGTTCTTTTCATCTACATAGTGTACAAATACGAGTAACTGACTTGTTTTAAACGTCAGTTCATTCATCGAGCTGCATACTGACTTTTGCAGGACTGTTTTTAATCTAGCTGACAACTTGGCTTGCTTTGTCCTGACTCATGTCCTTAATTCTCTGGCGTCAGTGTCATTGCACAAGGACACCAGACTCAATCACTTCATGACATCCTCTCCCAACACGATTTTAGCCATCTAGAGCACACAGGGCTTCCCGAGGCTTTCTCTGATTGTGTGGGGTTTCTTTTTTTTCGAAATTGTATACGAAAATTGTAGGAGGCTTCCAGAAAAGGTTTTCCAAGAGGAGCAAACTGATATGATGAAAAGCTCCTTTCTGATCATAACGAATTCTTTCCGGCTTAACAGCATTAATCAAGGTGCCAACCTGATTTCTGTGCTTGCTCTCAGTTCGGATGGCTTCAAATTTCCATTGATCATTATCAAATTGCAAATCCTGCATTGGGTCTTTCAGTACCATCTTGTTCTGTCACACAAGTGAAGCCAAAACTAACATATTCATTAAACCACGTCCATGTTTTGACAGATAACATTTCCTGCCAAAGATCTTTGAAAGAATAAAAAAGTAAAAAATAACTAATGCCAAATAAAAATGTTAATATATCAAATGAAAATAATTTTTTGTAGAAACAATGTCATTCACATCGATCTTATACAATGATTAAATATGAATCAATGGTCGGGAAGGCGCCACCATAGCATTTTACATGTGGAGATGTGTGAATAGACTGAATATCCACAAAAATGATCGTATCAACTGGCAAACATACCAGTGTGTCTCTCAGTCCTCAATGTCCACCAGTATGGTAGAAAGCCAGATTTAATACAGACTTGCTCTCCTACATCACACCAGTCATCTGTTGCTCTTGAGAGCTCTGCCAAAAGTAAGGTTGTGGTTTAGCTCCAGGTGTGCCATGATCAAACGTCTTCCAGCCGTGGTTGTCCGGTCTATTTTTTAAAGACATGGTATACTGGTTTACCTAGTATTACATTATCTAATATGTCCTTCCCTTTTTAAGATAGTAGGGTGTGATTTGAAAATGATTTGACTGCTATTTCTGATAAATTGCTCAGTTCCAGAGAGTACTGGCGCGGTTTCTCCAACTACTTCGGTGTATTCCAAGATTCCGTCGACCAAACTGTTCTTTTTGTACATTAATGTCCTGCTTTGCGAGGGTTTTTACGTGGTCGCTCAACCTGTTAGAAATAGCAGCCAAATCTTCCTCAAATCGCACCCTTCCGTCTTAAAAACGAAAAGGAACATTAGATAATGTAGTCATATATACCCATAAACAGACGGGATGGCCACAACTGTAATGCCTTAGACCATATATTTCATTGATTACGGTTGACCTGGGGCTAAACGACATCAATGACACATACTCCTATGCAGAGGATTCTACCTTTTCTTCCTCCAGAACTTAGTCGTTGTTCACATACAACCTGAACAACTAATGACACACTTAACTACATCGTACAAGATAACTTATGATAGTATTATTTTTCTCCAATCAAGCAAGGCGTTGAAAGGTAATATCTACAGCAAATGGAAATACTTATTAAAGTGCTTCCATGAGCATAGACTTCGAAAACATTCTGGAATGGGAATATGACAAGTTAGTCTTCTTCAACAGCACAAAGACACAATCAATGTACACACCAAAGAAGCAAGTGAGTTGCCAGGTTTCTTAGTTGCTTGTGTCTTACATTACATAGACACGTGCTGCATAAAAAGTGAGGGCTCGGACTTTTTACGACGAAGTGCCGAAATGTTAGAATTCACTTGTCACAGCACATAAACTTATTAAGAACTTTATCAGTAATCCTCCTATTTTCTACACTCAGGAACGTTATAATTTGATTGATTGTTCTTTGAAGTGATATTCCAGATTCATTTGAGGCATTCTTGATGGAACCATTTAAAGATTGCTAAGTGTTCGTAGTACATAGTATACATTCAGTATCACGTGGTCTTATCAACTACGAAAATTGTAGTCTCATCTTCCAGAATTGAGCTTTTGAACCATTATATCTTATTTATTTATTTATTTTCTGCTTTGTTCAGTCTTGGTAGGTAATGGCCATTAATTCATTTTTGCATCTTTCTTAAAATTTACATTATCTTCCATTTGCTTTCAGTTCATTTTTTTCTTTATCATTTAGGTACCATCTTTTTATATTTATTCACGGTCGTTTGCGACTTACCACAATATCTTTTGTAATTTTTTTATTTGAATATTCAAATAGTTTTTATACGTTCGGGATTTGGGTGGAGTTGTATATGTGGTGTCGTATGGCTGGAGTAGATACCTATTAATATAATACACACTGTTTCTCTTTTCCATTCTGTTTGGCTGTCTCGTGAAATGGACTAAATGACCTGTCAGTGAATACAATCTATTAATATAAATCAAAGAGTTTCTAATCGCTCAGTCTGTTTGTCTTCCAGTAAAGAATTAAATTCTGAGAAATAAGATTGAAGATTAGTGATGGGAG
>JAOPUF010240712.1:0-10680 GCA_027564315.1 Enteroctopus dofleini | reverse complement strand
TTTCCGTCTACCAAATTCACTCACAAGGCATTGGTCGGCCCAAGGCTATAGTAGAAGACACTTACCCAAGGTGCCACACAGTGGGACTGAACCCGAGACCATGTAGTTGCGAAGCGAACTCCTTAACCACACAGCCATCTGCGCCTATATTTGTTTATTAATTAAAAACAAAACTGAATGAATTTCATAGTAAATCAAAATGCATATTTGCAGCATCAAGAGAGCCTCTATGTGGTCGTTCAATCTGCTAGAAAGAGCAGCCAAATCCCCTTAAATGACATCCCACTGTCTCATAGAAGGAAGGACACATGGAGTATAATGCAGTCCTAGATGCACATTGTCTTAAAATAAGATGGGATAGTCACAACTGAATGCCTTTGATCATGGGTCTACTTGTTTAAGTCTGACCTGAAGCTAAACAACAGCAACAGCATCTCTGGTAAATGTATTTTCAAATGTAGCAGGCTAAGATCATGGATCTGGCTGGCTATCAACATAAGCCATTCATCATTCATCAAGTTAGCAACTGAAATTGTAAAGTAGCTATCAATGTCAGCTACAAAATAGATTTCCACAAAAACTCTATTGAGTATATTCCAACATATGCTACTGAGTAAGTCTGCTGTAACATTTATAAAACTCTGAGATCATAAAAATGATATATGTGCTGTTTATAAGTACACAATTGTTGTTAGGGATATTTTTCAGATTCATTGTTATAAAGCAATGAAAGATGATAATGTTTTTCCATTAATAAGAAATTATTGGTTTATAAATATACTGACATCAACAGAGATACAGGAGAACAGTAGAGGCAGAAAGAAACAAAGGGAAGTTTAAAAATGAAGTAGCCAATTGTTTGTTTTCTTGTCAAACAAACAGAAAGAAAAGCTTACCATTGTAAGTAACAACAATTCAGTAAAATAGACAAGTATTTCATTAGCTTGTATTGCTGAATTAAATACTTCTTGTAAATATAGTTAAGAGATACAGGGAATTTTCAAATAAAAAATTGAGTTTCTTTTTCTTCTTTCTTCTCTTTGGTACATCAACAACAACAGCAGCACTTTCAATACCTCCACCACCACCACCCCCAGTAGTAACAGTCAATGATCTTGGCTATGGATAGTATACAAGCCAGAATGGGTTAAAAAAACACAATTGCATCCAACAGCAACAAAAACAATGCCACAATTAATACATCCACTGTGACTGCTGGCACCAGCAGCAGCTGTATTAGCAACAGGTACAGTAGCAACACTGCACAGGCTGGATCGTTTGCAAGAGTCACAAGAATAGTTGAACGGATCTCTCTAGAAAATGAAATGGAAAGACCTGAAAGAAAACCCCAAAGGCTCATTTGGAGACACAACAGGAGAGCTGAAGGGGCCATTCCTCTAAAGGTCTTGGAAGAAATAGCTGGGAGAATGATGAAGACTAGAGAGTGGAAAGGACAACACATGCCCAGGTAGATATGCGCCTGAGAGGACTATGAAGAGGCATAGATTTTGTCAATTGTACCAGGTGATATGGGACAGTGAAGGTGAGATTCCTCTGAGAAGCTCACACACAGAGGCACTCCACTGTAACGTGCAGGAGTGAGGAATTTATCCTCCTTCTGATATACATGGATTGGCGTGTTGCAAGGGTGAAGGTGTTGGATGTGTCATTAGACAACAACTGGTAGCTACTGGCATGCGTTGTCCTTGAGAGGGAGGGAGACAATACTAGATGTGAACCATTGCGTCCAGGAAAACTGGTCTAGAATTTGCATGGAAGACTCTGATCTAGATACAACCAGAAACCTGGACAAGCTCCCCTACCAAACAGATCTCACAAACGGCGCCAAACTGCACATTATGGTCGAAGTAGAAGACACAGGTGCCACACCTAAAGGCCTTCTGTTGACAACAGAAGCCAAGAAAACATGGACCCGCACAGGTGTCAACACTGCAACCACAATAATATCAACAGCCACAGTAATAACAGCAATTGCAGCAGCAACAACAAGCCTAAGCACAACAGCAATATTGTGAGGGACCAGGCACACCAGCCCCACAACCGACCAAAAAGACACTGGGCCCCCCAAAAATGTGAATGCACGCAACACAAGCGCAAAGCATACAGATGCCGACGAGACAAACACTAACCCATGCATGGATATATCACTGACTTTATCCACTTCTGACTTCGCTTTCTCCAGTACTACATCAAACGATGAGGATAAGAAGGGACCATGGGAAAAAGTTGTGGCAAAGGTGAAGAAGACGAAGAATAAAATCAGCAACAGTCCAACCACATTGAAGGCGATTTGATGAGACATCAAAGATGATAGAGTACCAAACAGAACACAACAAAATACAAACAAAATGGGAGGGCTTTGAGTAGCTCATCCTGAAAACACCAACAAATAGACTTCTGGTGAATGCATCAACAGAAGTTTACATGAATTAAAGAAAAATATTCCCGTATTGACGTGGGAATATTACGAAAAAGAGTAACCAAGGAAATTTTGAAGGGGCCTTTCGAGGACCCACCCTTCCTCTCCACCAAGAAGACTGATTACCCATTCTTCAAAACAAGGTAAGTGCCCTCGCTCACTTTTTCTGCATTCAATATGACCATGGATGTGGTGGCCATCTGTGAGACCAGGATTTTCTGCACGCTGTCACGCATGCTTCTTCTCCACAACTACGAAATGTACACATCTTTCGGTTGGCCCATATCAAGTGGTGTGGCTGTGTTGTTTCAAAAAAGTCTGGATCACGAAATAAGGACGATCTTTGTGGTCCGGATAGTATGTAGGTGGTCATGGACGTGAACTGCAATGAAGGTGGGGCTTTCAGACAAATGGCCATTTATGCTCCAATTGAAGCAAGGCTCCCGATTTCTTCAGGTGTCTAGAACCATTTTCGGGAATGATCCGCTCGTTAGTGCTGGTGGGGGACTATAATGTTATCTTAGACACAGGCTGGGATTAATTATGTAAGGATATTCGATGGGAGAGAGTGTGTAAAAGCCTTGCAAACCTGCTCAACCAGTTCCAACCATATGATAGGTACCGACTGCATTTCTTGAATGTGCCAATGTTGGCATAGACAAATTGCAGCAGTTTTTATCTGACCAGGCTGGAGCGTCTGCTCTTTCCCTACTTGTTGAGAGAATGCATTCCACTAGTTAGGTGGCCAATCTGCTGCTAACACCCTCTGTGCAGATCCCTCAGTATGCCGTAGCTGATGATAAATAGGCATGTTCTGAAGTTGCAGCATCTGCAGAGATTCCTAGACGTTGAGAAGGTGTGGTCACCGTTTGTCAGGCACGTTTTCCTGCAATTCATCTGTTTGATGGAGCTGTGGTCCTGCATCAAGTGAAGATGAAGTTTGGGCATCTGACAATCTGGGAATGTTGTCAGGTGCTTACAGTTTTCTACTAGTTGGGTAATGAGGCTGGTAGTACGTCAACCCTTACATTCTACAGATGGTTAGTGGTGTGCAAGATTAATGACATTCTCGGAGAGGCCCTGGGCATCATTGAAGATCGACCAAACAGTCCATTCTTGATGATTTTCAGCTCGGGGACTATGGACAAATTCCTGAAATCTCTGGCCCAGCAGTGCTACCAGAGGGCATTTCTGGTTCGGGATGCACTCTGCCAGAAAGGTAATGTCACTAGCTGGGCCTGTTTGAAATGTGCAGAGGTCAACAAAACCATTCTGCACACATTTGCCTAGTGTCCGAGCATGGATGACTTGTGAAGTTATATCAAACAGGTGTCGTCACATATAGAATGGATCTGGCTATCAGGCAGTTTTCTTCTGTCCTGTAGGCATGGCAAAAGAGATTGTATGGTAGAGAAATTTGGAATGACTGAAGACAGACACTTTCCTCTTTGGCCAAGCCCTCATCAACTTCTTTAAGTTCCACTTGGAGAGAAAGGCTGGAGTAGAGAGGGAAGTGCTGCTCTCCTCCGGTGCAATTGCTAAAATGTTGGGTGAGAATGGCAAGAGTGGTCTGTGTGAATGGGCCTAGTCTCAACATGTGACCGTAAGCTGGCGAACACTGCTGGGAGGGTGCATTTGTTCTTGGTAATCGGATCGTTAGAGTTCCTTGATTGGCCCTAGGTGGCTGTCTCCTATTTAGATGTTTTGTTTCATACCTTTTGTATAATTATATTTTCCATGCCTGATTTTTCATAATCGATTCTGCTTAAACCCCAACTGTTTTTGTAATTTGTCCCCTTATCTGTTGCCTTTGGCAAATAAAAGAAATTATCATCATTATCGGTGTAGATAAAATAAAGTACCAGTCAAATACTGGGGTTGTTGGCCTTGTGGCTTTGGTAGAAACAATTAGTATTATCATCATCATTATCATTATCATTATCATTGTCATATAGCCAAAGAAGAGGGGATAGTTCCCTCCACATTTGTGATGTTGATGTGACTGGTGTTCATTTTGAACTTCTGTAGGTTGATGACTTGGGAACATGTGAGAAGAAATGAATTTTCAGTGGGTTGCAGTTCTTGACAGGAAGGATTGTATGAAGTATATAGTGTAGAAATGATGCATTAGCTTGGCTTGGATGGGAGGAATGACATATTACTAACATTGTAGTAGTAATAAAAGCGACAGAAGGAGGATACAGCACTTTGACGGACTAGTGGTTTTAGCCAGTTGTTGAATGAAGTTTTGCTTATCAAATAGTTGACCTTTATTAAGTTCAGTCTAGAATGTTTGTATGTGTAGCAGCTGCAGTACATGAGTGTGTAGTGTACTTGTGCTTTGTAGAGAGTTAGAAACTGTTCAGAGTAGTTTCTGACTCTGAAAAGAAAGGTGTGCCTTTGGGGAAGGAGTTTTGGCTATGTTATAAATGAGTGGTTGCCATGAAAGATTATTTGATGTCTAAACTTAACTTTACCTAAACTTTAATTAAAATTCCACATTCTCTGTCACATGAAATTTTACCAATACAATAATCTGAACATGACTAACGTACCATAAGTCTTACACTCATTTGGGATGGTGCCATATATGGCCAGAATAGATCTGTCAAGACAATTTGAATGAATTGATATTAAAAGGAAGTATTGCAGTGTATAGTTAACATATAACTAATGAAATCATTATCCTAATAGTAAAAGAAATCTTAGAGTTGTTTGATTCTAAGATTTAAACAGAGAGTTAAGTGAGTGATGATTTTTTTTCTTTTAATGTTTCTACAGAAGAGAGGTTTATCAGATGTTAGACTTTATGGCAAAATTTAGTAATCAGGTTATCAAGTTTATCAAAAGTGACACTAATGTATTTCTTTATTTACATTTCTATTAATTTAATAATTGAAATATAGTCTTCTAAATGGCTAAAGACAAATGGCAGAGCATGGATGGAATCAGTGTAAAAACTGGTAGTCAGGTTTATCTTTTATCCGTGATATCCTTGATTGGTTCTAGGTAGCTGTCACCCAATTGGGATGTCTCATTTCATACCTTTTCTTTTTTAATTGCTCATAATAATAATTTAGTTGTTCGATCAGAGCTTCTTAACTGTTCTGTTATTATACTCTCTCACTTTCCAGGTAAATGCCAAGTAAATATTTTAAAGAATATGCTTCCTTCTGTGAATGAACCTTGACACTCCAAAATAAATGTTATACTCAATTGATTAACTTGTGAAATAACAGCTTCAAAAATTGTTTTCTACATCCTATTCAATCATTATTTTGAAAGTTTTAACCAATATCCCATTTTTATATAACTGTATGCTCCTAACATTCATCTTCTTTCAATTTTTTACTCTTTCAACAATCTTTTCTCCCACTGTCTCCTAAACCAAAATTTTGTACATATGCAATATTCTTTGAAATTAATTTCAGTACTATTTCTGATGAATTCAAAAGAAAAAAACTATAGTAAAATAGTATTCCTGAATTTGTTCAGCTCTATTACTTATTTGCTTTGGTTTGGTTGTATACTCAACAATCTTCAGTTGATAGAACTGTGATATTAAATTTGAGTAAATGAGTCACTTTTCCTTCGATGAAATATTTTAAAGGGAAAGTTAGATAAGAAATTAGTGTAATCAAATTACACATGTTTTAAATAATTCAATCTGATGCAAATGATTAATTCGTAGAGACTGGGAGGATTTTAGCTATGTTGTTGATGAGTAAAGTGGAGATAGTGTTGTGTGTTTCCTTGATATGTGTAGTTACTGTGCCTTGACATTTTTGAAAAAGGGTAGGTAATCATTTCCCCATTGCAAGATGATTTTGAGTTATTTTTTCATTGAAGTGGTGTAGATCTGGTGTGAGGTGTATAGGTTACCAGTGGATGATACCTGTGTTTAGAAGGTTATGGTCGTTTAAAGGATGGTATCATATGTATCAGAGAGTGTTTGCTTAGAAGTAACAACAGGTAAGTCATTGATATATAGAAAGTAGAGTGTGAAAGACAAAACTGGTTCTCAAAATACACTATAGTTGACAGAATATGAGATGGAGAGGCCTCTGTTCCTACATACTTTAATAGAGTGATCTGACAGGAAACTTCGATCTAACATTACTATCACAATAGTTCTGTAGAGTAAGATCATGTGTTTCACAGAGAAAAGACAACTGGCATACGACATAGGAAGATTCAACTGCACAATTGATAACCTATATTGTTTGAACATAAACTACATAAAAAAATCAGCATAACTTACTCAGCTGATGTAATCAGAGGTTTTTCATGTATTAATATAAAAAAGTGAATAATCTCCTCTCATGAACCCAGTATGGATCCTCTCATCTGAAGAAGGCGCTTTAACTCTGAAAATGTTCAGAAACACAAATGTATACATTACTGGTATAATAAATGCTAGCAACAAACCAAAATAGTCATTATTATTGCATATTTTTTAATGGTTTGGTCTGGAGGAAGGGGTTATTAACAGGGCTTTCGTAGGAACTCCAAGACCAGTGAGATCAGGGTTGTTGTTCTTCTTGAACAACTGCAAATTGATAGCTGCAGGAAAAAACATAAGCAGGAATGGAATTCCACAGGACCAATGTTCTGGGGAGGAAGGAGTGGGAATTTGGTTAATGCTGGGTCTGGGAGTGGTGGACACAATATGAGTGATCAAAGAAGGAGAGATGAGTAAGTCAGGTGGGTCTAAGAGGAGGTGGCACAAGACCAGAGACCACCATAGTTTCAGTAAAAGAGGTAGGGTGAGGAGACAGCGTGTGTTGTGGGCTAGAGGTTGGAGTATGTCGGTGAGTGACTGCATGCCAATTAGTCTGGTGGCTTTTATTTGGATGCAGTCTAGGATGTCTATATTATGTGTAATAGCTACACTGTCCCAGATATGGGAGCAGATACCTTGCAGAGGAAGACCAGTCTTTGTGATGCAGCCTTTGCTTATGTTGAAGATGTGAAGTCACCAAGAGAGAAGCAACTTTGAGGGTTTTAATTGTGTGTTGTTCATGTTTAGGAGGATGGGGTATAACATTTCCATTAAAAAACACATTTCCATTTCATACATAGCAGTTCTCAAATTTTGATGATAAAAGTATCATAAAAAATAAAGCAAACTAGTAACCAGAGATGAAATTTAGATAGGTTTCAGCTGGCAGTAGCTCAAATAATGGTTGATTTAATTGCTTTACTTGATCAATGAATGCCCATTCAAGAAAGGACTTATTATTCGGAGATACACAGCCAGGTGCACATAGTCTAACTTGGTTGTTCTGGAAAGATTTATCATGTTGAAGTTTCAATGTGTTTGGATTTATAAGATGTTTGATAGATTAAAGAGTAATATTGAATGAGAAATCAATGTGTTCAGATTTAAGTTTAGGAAGTCAATGAATTCTTCAAATGCATCAAGGATCTAGTTGAGAATATTTGAGGACTTAATATGAACATCATTGAAGATGGATTAAATGTTTAAATGACTGAGATGAGTTGTTAATAAGATTGTAATTTTTTTAACTATTAACCTCATCTTTAGAGATGAAACTTTTTTTTAATATTTACATCTACACTGCATTTCCATTGGTTTGATCTCCAATTGTCATCATGTATCTTATTCCTGGATATGTACATAGGAAATCATATACTGCTAAATGGAATGAAATTTCCGTAACTGATAGACAACCATGGTAGAAACTTAGAAATATCAGATAAGTAGTACAGATAATACTTTCTGAGAAGTAAGCCCACCACTGATATTAGATAATTAGGGTTGCTTTTACTGAAGGATAAATTTTAAATTATCTAAAAACCTAACATTAATTGTAGATTACATTTAGTTTGAATCCAATCAGGTACTATGTACACATCCAAGCCTAACACACCTGATGACAACAGGAGAAGAAACTGATCAAAATGTAGTGCAGATATAAATATTAAAAATGCTTCATTTATTGAACATGGAGTAAGAGAAATATATATGCAAAATTTTTTCCATCTGCTGAAGATGATAAAACTTCTGTGTCTTCAATGAAGGAAATATAGATTTAATAAATTGAGCAGTCTCAGCTGTGTAAGCCAAGCATAACATAGATATTTTCATTGATCAGGTACAATATGAATCAATATAAACAGAAGAGATATCATTATTTGATAGCCAAGTGTCTAGAACAAGTAAGTGATTGATATTTACAATGTCAAGTATTAGCTGTCTGTGACATCAAAGAATTTAGTTAAGAATTGACCTGTAAAAAGTAAATAATAAAAAAACAACATGCATTTCTATTGAATGGATGAAGAGCCCCGACCTATAATGAAACTATTAGAACCAGATATCTATATACAACAATTTTTCTCTTTCCCCTCTTGCTCTGTCTATTCATATATATATATATATATATATGTATGTATGTATGTATGTATGTATGTATGTATGCACTTGAATGTAAAGTCATCAGTGTGAACAAGAAGGAAAAAACAGAGTACTCCATACTGAATGCAGAGTTTCAAAATATATCATTTATTATAGCTGAAATATCAAATTTCATGACTCTGAGTTTCACGTCCCCAATCTTCAAACAAAATTTGAGGAATGAGACTTGAAACTATCGATAAGAATATTCAGATACCTAAAACAAAAAGAAGGCATTTGATTGGATGCATGTGTGAAGATAAAATCAAATAAAATCTTTGATTGAATACATATTCAAAGATAGAATCATTTGCATCAAAATAAAAGTTAAACAATTAGAAAAAATTAAAGATTTAATAAAATTAAATAAATAAAAATTAAATTAAATTAAAATGAAATTAGAAAACTAATGGATAAAAATTTATATAAATATTATATTAATAGTAAGTATTTTAGCCCATTCATGAATTCATGTTCCAATATTACAAAATACAAAATTGAATAAATAGAAAGAAATAAAGAAAAAAGAAAAACAAAAAAAAGTGAGAAAAAAGTAAAGAAAGAAAATGAGAAAGCAACTAATGGAATATATAGTAAGAAAAAAATCGTTAATTTTCAAGACGCTGTTAGAATTCATAGTCCATTCATATTCTGTAACATGATAAAGAAAGAAATGCAAAGAAAAGAGTATAGGCAAAGAACACAAAAAAAAAATAAAAAACCAAACCAGAAATATAAACAAAGAATGTGAGGATGTTAGAAATTTCTCGTTGAAAATTTTCTGTTGAAATCTTCATTGAAAATTTTCCTAGACAGTAAATATTTTCCTTTATGCAAACAATTGCACAGAATATCACTTCTGGAATTTAAGCTGTTCCTGTTCTGTAGTAAAATGAAAACCTTTATGGTTAAACAAAGATGACAACTCAGTTTATTTCTGCTGCTATTCTCTTTATCTATCACTCATTCTTTTCTTTCCTTTTCTTTCTCTGTTACATAACAGAATATGAATGAAGAATGAAATCTAGCCATAGCCATGTTTTTGAAAATTAAGGATCTTTTGCTTACTATATATTCCAAAAAAACAACATAATAATAATAAATAAATAAATAAAAAAGGTGGTATTATCACGGTAGTAACACCTTTGATCATAGATCTCTTGGATCAGTATTGACTTGGGGTTAAACAACAACTTTAGATGATTAAGGGTGCGAAAATAGAAATGTTCAGCATTCTTGCTTTTCCTAAGGGTGTGGGGTATAAGCATCATGATTGAAGTAGTTCCACTAAAGAATTGAAACAGAGTCACAATTCACATAACAGAATATTCCAACTGCCACTATGTAACTTGCCTCCAAAATATGTATTGGTTTCCATTTTGGGAAACCATAAATTCTATTTTTTTTTTTCCTTCTAAGGAAGTAATATATTCATCAAATTGATCTAAATATCTTATTGGTACTTAGTTTGATGACCTCAGAAGGATGTGAAAGAAAACCAACTCCTGCAGAATTTAAACTCAGAATGGAAAGATATTTAGCTAGATATTGTAAGTCATCTAGTCTGACTCATTTACTTGGTTATCTCTGGTATGCTAGCAGTATTTAATGATATTCAAGGAAATCAATATCATATACATATGTGTATATAACAGTAGCATACTGGTAGTCAAAGTAGCTTACTGGACAACTGTATTCATTTTTGTCCTACATTCTGAGTTCAAATTCTCCTCATATGGACTTTAGTCACTCCAGGATTGATAAAATAAGTACGTTATATAGTATAATTGATTTAATAGAATATACCTTCTCCTCTACA
>JAOPUF010230575.1:0-10686 GCA_027564315.1 Enteroctopus dofleini | reverse complement strand
AGTGAAAAAAAAAAAATACTTCGATGAGGACTGAAAGATGAAATTCTATGAAATTTTTAAAATAATTGAATTTTCACTTAAAAACCTCAATATTCTTCCGATGCTGCCTATGATTTCGTTCATCATTTTTATGTCAGATTTCCTGTGCTGGCATGGCTTGGACGAGATTTTCTTTGTTTGGAGCCCTATTCTATGGCCAGATGCCCTTTTTGTTGCTAACTTTTAATTTTTTTAAGTAAAGTAGTTCTTCCACCAATCTTCACCCATTGAACAGCTAAGCTGTGGGACGTATTGTTCATGCAGGACGCAAACAATGTGCACCGGTAGCTTAAGCAGTGTCAACAATGAAGAATTTGTGGGGACAAACACACACACACACGCAGACGCAGACGCACACACGCGCACACACACACACACACACACACACACTATGGACTTCCACTCAGTTTCCATCTACCAATCTCATTCACAAGGCATTGGTCAAACCGAGGCTATAGTAGAAGACACTTGCCCAAGGTGCCACACGTTGAGATTGAACCCAAAATCACATTGTTGTGAAGTGAACTTCTCAACCACACAGCCTTACCTGTGCCATTATCAGGATTTGTTAAAATTATGTTACAGGTATAGGCTGGGTGTCTGTAGAATCATAAAATTGGTTTTGTTTCAGAGTGTTGTTGTTGTTGTTTAGTCCCGGTTTAACCCTGATCAGGTAGACCCAGGATCAAAGATGTTCAAGTTGTGACCATCCTGTTTTTTTTGTATATCAAGGACTACATTTTCTAATGTGTCCTTATATTTTTAAAGACAGTAGGGTGTGATTTGGGGAAGGTTTGGTTGCTATTTCTAGCAGTTCTAGCGACCATGTAGAGGCTTCCCCATCAGACTGTTAATGTGTTTACTGGTGTGTACAGTACAGTTGTAGAATTTGTTTTGATCCAGACTGTATTAACTATATAATTCCATTTACCTTGATCTTATATCCAGACATCTTGATTCGGTGTTATTCCAGTTAAGAAGAGTCATCACCTTCTCATTTCTTCCTTATTCTACCTTTTCTTCATATATTCTTCACTATTAGCTCATGTCTTCACTCAGCACCCCGCACCATTCATCTGTTTATATTATATATCTATATCAACACAGTCATGCTTGTCTTTCATATAACACACATTTAAGGAATCTGTCTAACACACAGTTGCTGTTTTCTTAACTCATTACCATCCATAATGACTGAGGGATCACTACATTAATTATGAAGGGTTAACTTGACTGTTATTTATCGTCTGGATAGAATCTCTGGGTCATTTCTCTCACTTATTATCGTAATTTTTTATGCCTGCACATGTACATTATTGTGCATCAATATAGTCATTCTCTTATCCATAATCTGGCAAATACAGACAAGGTTATGCTTTGCTGAAGAAGTCTAATAAGACTGAAACTTGCCCGTTGCTTTCACCAGTAGTTTTTAAAGACTAGATGCCCTTCAGCTTACATCGTCTATATAGCCCAAAAGTTACGATCAACTGATCATAATCGAGTTATCTCTCTTACTTATTCCTTTTAAATTTGAAACACCCACACAGCAAGTTTTGTCAGCTAAATACTTGGATAATATCAGTTGCTGGAGTTAGTGTTATAATTAAGAGAGGTCTCTGTGGTGCAATTGGTTAGCATGTTCTGCTGTAAGCCAAAAGGTTGGTGGTGGGGATTTTGTAATGCACATTTTTTAAAGTAATTGACTGACAGAATCGGTAGAGTGTCAATGTGCTTTGCGGTATTTAGATGTATCCCTATATGTTCTGAATTCAAATGCCACCGAAGTCGACTTTACCTTTCATCCTTAATGGGTCGATTAAATAGCTTTCCAAGCAATGACTGAGGTGGATTTAATCGATAAAATCCCATCTCAAAATGTGAGACCTTGTGCCTACATTAGAATCCATCACTATTATGATTCTCAAGAGAGGTATCTATGTTGTAATCAGTTTGCGTATTCGGCTATTAACCGAAAGGTTGGTGATTGTATCCCACCCTGGGATGTGCTGTATTTTTTAGGGTGGTGCATTAGCAGAATCATTAATATTTAAATGCATCCCTTTAGATTCAGAGTTCGAATCCCGCCTATTGCTTAAAGTGATTTTTGGTGGCGACTGAAGATTTATTTCAGTAGTATTATTCTTGCGTGCCCTATATTGTAAGCGTTCCACGGTACAGATCTTTTATTTTTATCTCTGGAGACTGTAGATAAATATTTATATTACGCCTTAATATTTGATATATTTTCTCTCATGAAATAATTTTTTGAATAGTTTTTTTTTTTCGTATAAACGTTTATAAAATATTACATATATATGAAGTTCAGGCTTTTAGTTAAACCAATAAGATATACTTCCATTTCCATATGAAAAACATATAAACATATGATAGTCCAGTATTTAGAACATAATACCTATTTGTATTCCTGTGATATTAATTATGACAATGAAAAATTAATTACGAGAAGACCCGTAAAAGAGTATATCAATAAACCTTGCTGATATGTAAAAGCAGTTTCCCTCTTTGTAAAACCATTGATGTTGAGTAAGAATATTCTTACCACAAGGCCTGTGAGACGAACAATAGACATGCAATAAGTGCATACAGCATAAACAAAAGAAAATGTTCAGGGTGAATGATCTAGAGTGTTTATCAATTTGATCTCGACTTTACCTGAACGACAGCATATGGAGGGAAACTTCGAGTAGCAATGGAGTGACTTGTCAAGTATCTCCCATTCAACGTATTGTCTATATCATTGGTTCTGCAGGTAGAAACTTGTCTGTATATGTATACAATAATAAATTAATATGAAAATATTGTACATCAATAATTTGAAGTAGTTCATAATATAAGAACGTCATACTGTTCGATATGTTTGTGGTATCATTTCGTGTCCAATAGAAACGGTTCGGAAATTCAATATAAAATAGAGAAAACAACTCAACTTTACAGTAAGCAAAGTGTTAATTATTGTACCATACACATTTGTAAACGTTTGAGTTGCTATTTATCGCAATATATAGTAAAAGAAATATGTATTTCATCTCTATGAGTCACACCATTCTAAAAGCAAATCTTCGCATAATTCCTTTCTCAATGTTATTATTATTATCATTATTCAAAATATGCTTGGGTAATAACGTAGATGTCAGAGAATATTATGGGACTCGGATCGAACCTCCGTCAACAGCTATTCCAAAAGATGATGAATTGGATCGGATGTCAAACATCGACTCACATATTGAATGTTTTTCCTACTGTCTTAGCTATTCCAAATGTGCTATGATTATATACAGTACTTCTGGTGGAGTGTGTATCCTACGTAAAATCAAACTATTACCTGGTGCTTCATCATTTATCGATATTCCTGCAAACAGTATTTACACCATGCTGCAAGCCCGTGAGTTCTTTCTTTTCTAGTGTGTGTGTGTGTGTGTGTGTGTGCTGTGCATGTTATTGTTTTTGTTGTTGCTGTTGTTTGTTTTAACACTTGTTGAACTCTGGTCTAACAAACCTATGATCAAAGGCGTTCCTGCTGTGACCATCTCGTCTTTTTAAGGGTATATATAAGTTTGCATTATCTAATATGTCCTTTCCTTATATAACATGATAGGGTGGGTCTGAGGGAGATTTGTCTTCTATTTCTAGCTGGTAGAGAGACCACGTATAAGCGCCGTCCTTGGATCATGTTGTACATGTTATTTTTGTTGTTGTTTAGCCCCAGGTCTGTCCTAATCGACCATTATTATTCATAAAGGCGTTCAAGTCTTTGTTTAAGCTGTAATGTATCCCGGCCTACTTTGTCATGTCTTCTTCCCTTTCTAAGACGGTTGGATGGAACCTGAGGTCGATTTGGGTCCTCTTTCTAGTAGGTCTAGTGATAATTTAGAGATTTTGGCTTGTATTGTGCATGCATGTGTGTGTGTGTGTGTGTGTGTGTGCGTGTGCGTGGTGTGTGTGTGTGTGTGTGTGCGTGGTGTGTGTGTGGGTGTGGGTGTGTGTGTGTGTGTGTGCGTGGTGTGTGTGTGTGTATGTGTGTGTGTGTGTGTGCGTGCTGTGTGTGTGTGTGCGTATCATATGTGCATATATGTATGTAAGGTATATATATAAAGTATCTTTTGAATGTGTAAACAAATGTTTGTTGCTATTGTTTTCTTCAATGTATCCAATAGAAGAGGTATTTCTTAAGATATAGGATCACTGACGTGGGTAGCTGTTTCAGCCACCCGCTGGGTAATACAAGTAATATATATTACAGTAACATCAAGTATCAAAAAACTCACGGAATGTGGAAGGCTATTTTCATTGATATGTGTATTCGACAACTAACTGTTATACACACACACATACACACACACATACACACAGGCACACACACATACACACAGGCACACACACATACATACATACAGAACTATACCTAACACTTATAATATAGAATTGTGTTTTCTGTAATTTGGTATTATTTTAATAATGGTAGAGCCCCCTGTTAAATACCATGCCTTTCTAATGGGAGCTGTATAGGAGCTGTGTATAAGTATAACTTATGTAATTCTTGATTTGAGGGATGGCACTGTATTCCTTAGGTGGTGAATTGGCAGAGTGGTAAGTGTCGGATAGAATGCTTTGCGGCTCTCTGCTCTCTGAGTTCAAATCCCACTGACATCAACTTTGCCTTTCATCCTTTCGGGATCGATAAATAAAGTACCAGTCCAGTACTGGACTCTCTCTCTTTCTCTCTCCTCTCTCTTTCTCTCTCCTCTCTCTTTCTCTCTGGTAGAAATCGGCTGTGGTCAGACCAGGTTTAAAATACCCAAGACATGATTGAACCTAGAACAACGTGGTTGTGAAGTGAACTTCTTAATACAACCAAGCCTGCACTCTATGACAACTAATACATGACCCACTCTTCTCCTAATTATATTTCACTGCCATGTGTCTCTTCAAATACACATACACATACTCGCACACACAAACACATGCAGAAATACATATGTATTGCATATATGTGTGTTTGTGTGTGTGTGTGTGTGTGTTTGTCTATATTAAGTATGGAAGGATATAGATAGGCAAACACAGACAGAGAGAGAGAGAAGACAGACAGACAGATAGAGAGAGAGAGACAGGCAGACAGACAGACAAACAGAAAGAGAGAGACAGTAAGAGATAATGGGAGTGTTTTTGTGAAAAATAAATCCCAAACCACAAAAGATTCTTCCTTTGGGGCACATGCTTTTAACTAATAAATTATTACATTGGCACAAGACCAGAAATTTTGTGGGGAGGGTTAAGTCGATTAAATCGACCCAGTACTTGACTGGTACTTTGTTTATCGACCCCGAAAGGATGAAAGGCAAAGTTGACCTCGGCGGGATCTGATCTCGGAGTGCAGTGATCCAGAACAAATACTGCAAGTTATTCTACCCGACACGCTAACGACTCTGCCAATTCACCGCCCTTAGCGTGTTTTTAAATAACAAAAAAAAACTTCTTAGAAAAGCTATCGTGACGTCATAGCTGTGTGACAGACGGACAGAAAATGCAGTACAACCATTATATTATAGATTCTATATTGACAGAAGAGATGGTATAACATTCGTACATAACTTCTTAATTTGGTTATTTCTGTAATTTTCTATATTCTGGTTTTCTAGTATCTTTGCATGCACAGTCATCTTACACAGTTTCATTATACCATCTTTTCAGTTTTCATCACACTAACATTCACATGTCTGTACTCATACCATTGCTGGGTGTCCGATTGGAGCTACCTCAGTGCTTAGAAATGGTATTCTGCTGTTCTATTCCATCTACAGATGTAATGTCTTCGCTAAAACCGAGCATCTTGTGAGTTATCATTCCAATGTTTTATCAGATTCTCCAAACACTCAGAATTATTTGCCTCGCATTTTTCTTTAGAATAATAGTCTGGTAGTAACGTATGAAAAGGCACTGAATCTGAGCTGCATTTATTAATTCTTTGGTCTCAAATTACAAGATGGAGAGAGTTAGCAACAAGTGGGTGCTACGTTATATCTAAATTTCTGTTGGTTTAGAGTTATCAAACAACTCTGACAGGGTTTGCTGTAAATTCAACATTGTAAATCCATCGTGGGTAGTTACATCGTGGTAAATACATTGTTTGTAATTTTATCGCATGATAATGACATCGCTGATCAATACACATCGTCAGTAAATTCACCGTCATGTCAAATACATTGTCGGTAAATTCATCGTTATGATTTTCATTCGAAGAGTAATTACATCGTTAAACATTATTTAAAATTTTATTCGATGAGTAAATACGTCACATTTCATTAACAATGAAATACTTGGTATTTACAAAAGAAATTAGAAAACAAAAACATTTCATTCTACGATCTGGAATTTTTTAGAAATATTAAAAAAGGAACAATCAAGAAATGAATTAATAATCAAACGGTATATCATTGGTACAGAAATTCTACATTACAAAAATAAATATAAATATAGTGCAGTGAGAATTCAACGCATCATCTATGAATACCAAAATGGCGAAGACTGGATTATTTATGAGATATTGCTCATAAATTGTGTTTTTAGAATGTTTCTTCCTGACTCCAATTTAAAATAGTGTTATCTTCTTATTCCATTTTTCGTGATTCAATTTAAAAAAAAGTAACTTTGATTTGTTTTTTTATATATATATTGGGCTTTGAATGCTGAAGATCTGCGACAGCTGGAATGGAATGAAGCGAGCATGCTCCGTTGGATGTGTAATGTCAGTGTCGATGAACGACAGAGCACGAATGAACTGAGAGAAAAGTTTGGTATGAGAGGAATTAGATGTAGTATGCAAGAAAGAAGACTGCGTTGGTATGGGCATGTGATGCATAAGGAGGATGCGAGCTGTATAAAGAAGTGCCGTGCGCTTGATGTGGTTGGAACCCATTGAGTAGGGAGACATAGAAAGACATGGGACGAAGTGGTGATGGCTGACCTCAAGAAGCTGAACGTTACAAAGGAGATGACTACAGACCGTGATGTTTAGCGAGATGCTGTGTCGTGGAGGACACACACCCACAGTGCAAGCTTGGCATGGGCCTCTCTCCGAATAGGCTCCTGTCAAATACCCACTACCCTCGGCATCCTCTGATTATATCACCACTCTACCATACTCCCTGTGTTTCTCTGTAAAAAGCTCGGTAATGCCAGAATCTTAATACAATGTACAATTCGGGACTACGACGAGTTAAAGCATTTTTATCCCCATGAGGTGGGTTGCATTCTCTTAAAACACTCACAGAAAATGTTAAGAGGCGCTTTCGGGTGCACGCTCAAACAATACGAGAAATGGCGGGCATGCATAAAGGTGGAGTATGACCGACCATAGCCAGTGGGCTCTCGCTCTGGTGAGAGACGAGAGCCTTAAATGTTTTCTATGTCATTTGTATTTCTTATTTTTGTTATCATATTTATTATTATTATCAATTATATCTTGTTTTAATTATTGTCTGTGTTTTTCTGTAATAGTTGAATTATTTGTATCATCAACATTTTTAACGTGTCCCTATTCATTGTATAACGTCTTTCTCCCTCCCTGTCCTTTTTATATAATTCTTTACTCCACCCCACATATTTTTGTGATACCCCATGTCTTCCGTATATTGTATTTTATGTCTTTTGGGCACTTGTGGCCAATAAAGTATTATTATTATTATTAGTCAAGTACTGGGGTTGTTGGCCTTGTGCCTATGTCAGAAATTATTATTATTATTATTCATGGCTATTCGGTAGAGCACCGGATACATTTTCTTGTAGTAATTAGTTACTTCTCTTTACAACAGAGTTCAAACCCCGCCAAGGACAACCTTGCTTTTCATCCTCTGAGGCTATAAAATAACTAAGGTAACAACGGGAAGCCAAGGAAACTGGTGAATGAAATAAGTACATGTCAAGTACTGCGGTCGATATAATCGACTGTCCATCCTCATTACGAAGAAAAATAAAAACTGAGGCCTTTGTTAAAAATTATGGCGATAACAAATGAATCGGTCAACTGCCCAACAGCAATAACAACAGCAGTAGCAGCAACATAATCATCAGCAGCAAACGGAACAAGTACAAGTACATCAACAACATCAACAACAGTAGCAGCGACATAATCATCAGCAGCAAACGGAACAACAAGTACATCAACAACGTCAACAACAGTAGCAGCAACATCAGCAGTAGCCAAATGCGCAACATGAACAAGATCTACATCACCAACAACAGTAGCAATAGCAGAAACAAACACAGCTATATCAACTACCTCGACAACAGTAGAAGATGCACAAACTAAAGAAACAATAATAACATCGACAACATCATCAACAATAACATCATCAACAACATCGACAACATCAACAACAACAATAGCAGCAGCAACAACAGCTACAGCGACGTCCACAACAGCAACAATTAACTATCCGCAATTTCACTGTTGTTCGGAAGTATAACAGCAAATTAATGGAGTTCATCCCAAAACACACACACACATAACAGACGGGGCGGAAATGAATTCTGTCTGAAGACAAAAACAGACAGACAGACAGACTTCTGGTAAATATGATAACAGGAGTCTATTCAGAACTCCTACAATAGTTCCCACCTGGCGTGGGGGATTTTAGAAAGACTCACAAGACGAAGATGCTTAATGAGTACATCAGACGTTCCAAGTATAAACAGTCTTAAAGCTCCAGATTATCAACAGTTAAAAACAAGACAGGTGGCTGTTACCACCCTTTTGCAAGCCAACATGTCGCAATTAACTGATCAATCTTAGGTCATTAAATCTGTTTGTGGTAGCTATGAGCAAGATTAAGATTTCCGAGACACATTCGCTCGCTTTCCTTCTGGACGACGACTAGGTGTACGCATCTTTCGGCGGACCCGGATCCAGTGGCGTTACATTGCTGTTTCGGAAAGGCATGGATCTAGAAATAAGCTGGACCTTCCTGGTCCCGGGTGGTAGGTCGATGGTTCGTGACGTGAGCAGCAGTGGAGCTGGCAGTGCTTTGAAACTGGTAGCTGTTTATACCTCGATAGAGACTGGAAGTTCGGAAGTAGCTAACGTCTACATCGCTTCGTTGGTGTACTAACATCTGTCAGCCGCACCTTGTTCCAGAAATATCTGATCAGATTGGAGCGTATGTTCTTTCGCTTCTTGTGGAAGGGACAAATTCCACTAGCCAGAAGGTCCTTCTATTGTCAACGCCCACTATGTGGGCGTCTCGGGATGCCGTAGCTGATGATATGCAGGAACGCGCTGAGGATTCCCGGACGATGAGAACGGGGAAAAGATGTGGTCGCCGTTCATGCGATACGTCTTTCCATAGCTCATCTCTTTGATCGAGCTGCAGTTGTGGGTCAAGCGCAGACCAAGGTTAGGCCTTTGGCATCTGGAACGTTGCCAGGCGCTCCTTACATTCTACTAGCTGGTTCATGTGGTCGGTAGGAAGTCAACCCTCGCATTCTATAGATGGTTAATGAAGAGTATGAGTGATGAGAGCCTGGGAGGGATTCTGGGCATCGACGAGGACAGTCTGAGTGGAGGACTTTCAAGTCGGGCATTATGGACAACTTCCAAAAGTACACCACCTGGCAGTGCTTACAGGAGGGCATTGCCTCTTCGGCAAGAACTCTACAGGCATGGATGTATTGGAGTCGTCAGCAACTCGACCTCAAGTCATCAGTGGGTGCAGGATGACGGAACCATCCTGCATCCACTCATTCAGTGTCCGTGCATTGCTGGTTTGTTGGTTTAAGTTGAACAGCTTTTATAACGTATCCAGTTACTAGCCTTCATTTTGGCAAGGAAGAACGGGTAGGTAGCCTTATCTGTCTTGTGCCTATGATGAAGGAAGTTGTGTGCTGGACGCGATTGGAAGGTTTGAGAACAGAGAGCATATCCTCTCAGGCGAACCACTCATCAACTTCTTCAAGTACCACTTGAAGGGAAAGAAGAAAGAATGAAAGAGGGAGAGGAGGCGATGCTAAACTACAATACATTTTATGAAAGGTGACTGATAGTGGTGAAATTGGCGAGGCTAAACGAGCCTACACTATGTAGCTGGAGGCTGGCGGTAACAACTGGGAAAAGGGGTTTACCGCTGATAATCCGGGGTTGAGTGTGGGATGCTCCAAATTATCCTGTGGGGTTGCCTTCCCCATTTTTTGGAAGATCTATTGTTGTTCATATTTGGTTGTTCTGTACTGTTAGTGCTATTTATAAATTATCTATTTATTAATGTGTCTGATGTTTGGTCGATCTCACCCTTTTTACTCGATGTAAATCTACCACTGTTCTTCGTTTGTTATTTTCTTTTGTATTTCATCTTTGTACTGACTCCAACGTCTCGGGCTTCCCTTGTTATTATTATTGTTATTATTAATAATATTATTATTGTTATTATCAATTATATCTTGTTTAATTATTGTGTTTTTCTGTAATAGTTTAATCATTTGTATCATCAACATTTATAACGTGTCCCCCTTCATTGTATAACGTCTTTCTCCCTCCCCCGTCTGTTTTTTTTTTGTATATTTCTTTAATACACCCCACATATATTTTTAATATCCCATGTCTTTCGTACACTGTATTTTATGTCTTTTGGGCCC
>JAOPUF010200231.1:0-10767 GCA_027564315.1 Enteroctopus dofleini | reverse complement strand
AACTCAGCGTTGGCGAGCATTGCAAGCTAGATGTAAACGCTGTACATGGGTCAGCTCCAGGAAAAGAAAAGAAAAAAACGTGGGAGAGGTACGTTACAAAAGACTGTCTCTCCTTAGAGGAGGAGGAGGGGGAGGAAATAGGGCAGCAGGCAACAGCAGAGGCAGCAACAACAACAGCAGGCCTCATGGACGTGAACCATGGCTGGCACTTCCACTGCAACTCCGAGGTTAGCCAGAGCGAAAGAAATCGCCTCGTCTTCAGTCAGTCTCCCAGGCACCAAAGGCCGTTGAAGAGGTAAAGCACCAACAGCCGACGAAGAGGTAGAGTACTAAGAATCCAAGGAGTTTCCTGCCCCAGCACAGAGTCGGCCAGAGGCCACGATCAGCTGTTCCACCCCATTGTCGCAAGACGATAGGAAAGAAATGAAGACTGGAGAGGGGACAGTAACATAAGAAAAAAGAAAGAACAGTCCAGACTGAAAACAAGTAAAGCCCACAAAGGGGAGCCCATCCCAACAGAATAACTTAACTTTACGGTGGCCCGAAAGCGGAACGATTTAATGTAAAAACTAGAAGAGAACGAACCAATTGGGGACTAGATGGGGGACCAGTGACAGGCACCCCTTGACGGCAGACTTTTAATAAACACCATGTTGGCGATCTATTAACATTTGAGGGGTTGCGCATCATAGGATGTTGGTAGGGCTCTACACAGCTCGACTGGTGCCAAAAGTGTTAACGAGCACTTTCAGAAACCACCAGTTTACAGTACCAGGAGCAGAAGGTGGTCAGGGTCATGGTGTGCTCTGATCACACTTAGGTGGTGACTTTTCAATCCTGTGTAGGTGGGTTGCTCATATCTGCTATATTTGTAATATATATATCTCTATCTATCTATCTATCTATCTATCTATCTATCTATCTATCTATCTATCTATCTATCTATCTATCTATCTATCTATCTAAGTATGTGTGTGTGTTTGTGTGTATGCTAGTGTGTGCATGCGAGTGTGTGTGTGTGTGAGTGCGTGCGGCCGACATGTGTGTGGGTGCGTGTTTGGTTGTGTGGTTGTTTGCAAAAACACACACACACTGGCACACGTGCTCGCGTGCACTCTCTGTCACACCCACACGTTCACGTACGCACCGACATGCACACACGCAAACTCGTCACGCTTGAACGCACATTTGGCCACACACGCAGACACTCACACACATACGCACGCACACACACACATACATACACACACACAGACAAACACACACACACACACACAGACAAACACACGCACACAGATACACACAGACACACACACACAGATATACACACACACACACGCATTTCCTGAGCAATATTCAACATTTTTTTAATTTTCTCTGTTCTAGCTCCCGTTATCTCTCCTTGCCGAACTATATTCCCCACAAAGGCCCGTTTCCTTTTCCTTTCCCAATATGGCAGCCTCCAGGCACGTACGTACGTACGCAACTCTCTTCCTTTTTAATTTATTTATTTTTTATTTTTTTCAATTATCTCATCCTTTTCGTTATTTTTTCGCTCCTCTTCACCTTCCTTCTTTTGCACATCTCTTCCCCCTGTCTTTTTTTTTCTCCATTTTTTCGGGGTTTCTGTTTCGTTTTTTTTCCATTTTCTTGAATGATCCTTACCTTGTTACTTAGAAATAGAATACAAATATCTGTATCTAGAAAAAACGATGTTATAGGGAAAAGCTAAAGCTAGATTCGGAATCAGCATCAAATGTTCTCTTAGGAAATGCATTTGCATCTTTGATCAGAACAAAAAGTTTCATTTTGTTGACCCGTGTTATCTTTGCTATAAATATTACGTTCTGTGCATTTGAAATTTGCAAGGTGAACAACGCTGATAATCGCGCAAATCCGAGAAGTAACCGACGATACATTTTTCATAAATTTCTGTTCATACATAATTTTCTCCGTCCGTAGAGAACTGTATGATTTCAGTATAGCACTGTCTCCTCGAGTGTGTGACTTTATGGAAGAGGTAAGATAATCGTCATAGTTTTGATATTTGTTTTCCAGACTTTACCATTTAAATAATAAAATTATCTTTTCGAACAAAATCATTTTGCTACAGGTGTAGAATCAGAATGAGCGATTTTCAATAAGATCAAATCTATCAGAAAATTCACTGAATAATCTTTGTTTTATTAAGACTTTCAGGAGTTGCAACCGACAGATAGCATTCATCAACGGAAAAACCAATGGAAACATAGTTTCCTTGGTTCAATTTGAAGATTGGCTATGATCTTCTGATCGATCGTGGGATTTTCCAAAATGATTATTTATTCTTAATAGTTCACTTTTCTTTAAAGTATTTCCTTTTATTTTGTTTGAATTAAAGAATTATTGTATTTAATTCGAATTAATATATTTTCTCTATGTTATTTGAATATAAAAATGTTTCTTTCATTTTTATGTTTCTTTCCTTTATAATGTTAGTTAATAATTCAAAAATATAACTATGACATTGCTGCGGTTATGGTTGGTTATAAAAGTGATGTTAAACAGAGGATTTATGAAATAGTGCGAAGCTATTTTTGTAGACTGCGGCAGTCATTCACTCAATTTGGTTGGAATGTGTGCTACTAACCATAATGTACTGCTGAACACTCCGTTGGCAAAAGCTGAAAGAAGTCATGTCAATAGTTGTCAAATCGGAATTTGAAACATGATAGTGTTCCAGAATAGAGACTGTGAAGCAAGCTCATGAATACGTTGATATCATAGTGGAACTTTTGCAAAACATGATAGATGATCAAAATTAAACTGTTGTTTTTACAAGAGATGATAAGGCAGGTGTTGAATCAAATTTTGACTTTTAATTTCTTGTTTTGCTTGGATTTTGTAATAAAATTTTCATTTGGATTGACCGTGTTCAAAAGCGACTCAAAGATCATACCATAAACTTTTACAATGCCGCTCATGATTTAAAAGCCCTTCAAGTTTATTCTTTAAGCAGCTGAGAATCATTGACCAGTGAATCATTTGGAGTTGGTCTAAAACTATGTGATGAATGGGATATCCAAGAGGGAAGATGCCCCAGAAAAATCGCAAACGCCTGGTGAAAAATGCAAGGATGTAGGGTTAACTGCAAAAAATGAAAGGAATTATCGATCGTCTCTATAACGAAATAAAAGAAAATTTGTCGGTGTCGTTGAAGTTTTCAAACTAAATGAGAAACTAAATTTAATATGGGTGAACTCTTTGATGAAGTAACATTGATTAGAAACTACTATCAAATGATCCACAATACTCCACTTTTTACGAGATGCACAATAACAAGTAGCAGCTGGCATATGATTTCAAAAATAGTGACACTATATGTGCGAATGTTTTCAAAATAGTTCTATTTGTGTTTTCAATTCCTGGGACTTAAGCATACTGTGAACGGGTTTTTAGTGAAATGAATTCTAAATGGGGAAATAAAAGAAGCGGACGTTCGGTTAAACTAACAAAGTGTGAGCTTTTGATATATTTCAATATATGAGAGAATTGTTTAGTTTTTTCAGAAAAAAATTAAAAAGTTTTATCCCTTATGTCTCTATTAAATTTATGAAGTACGCAAAAAACCATGAAAAATATAATTAGAAAATTAAAAGGGCTTAAATGCTTAAATTAAAAGGCATAACATGTACAATTTAAATTTCATGTCATATAGCTTACTAATATAATGTCATAATTATATTTTATAAAGTTCAACATTTACTTTGTACATATTCAAAGTTGATATAGTTGGTAATTCTATGTGCAGCCCACCATGGAATTAGGGGCTAATAAGACTATTCATAGTGCAGCTATTTCTGTGTGTACGAGTTCTTTATGTTTTTCCGAGCTGAGTGGTTTTATGTCTCTATTAAATTTCACTCAATTGATATTGATTGACAATAACTGAAGCACATTATAAACAAACGTCTTGTGCATCGAGTTGAAAATAGTCCACCATCCTGGTAACAACCTTTCTTCCGTCTTTTGCGTCCTTTTCATACTCGAGAGCTCTATCCCAAGGGCGTCTATCCGAGATTAGCTTTTGGAGATTTTGGATATACTTCCTTTGCATCAACATTACTTGTCAACACAACACCTCCAATCATTACTGACTAGCTTCCACACACGTATTCGCCAAACCAGAAGGGTGGCTGACGTCTACGACACGACCTGCGAACTTCAAGAACAGCAGGTACTTCAGATATACTGCGAGAAACAGCGGTGTCACACAGTGAAGAATCAGTAGTAACAACACTTCTGGCATTTGTATTCCTTTTACTCGGCTTCCACACATTGCTGGAATGTTCTGAAGTCATCTTAGGGAGAAAAAGCTATACCGTGCTCAAGTGTCTCTGACACGAGATAGTCATCACATTTCAATACTGTCACTGTTCTTCATGGAAATATTGAGAAAATTCAAGTTGCATTGGACACCCTTGCACTTGATGTTGGTGAGGAGTGGAATACAAGACACAAGGCTGAGGGATTGAGCAAGTAAATGGAGAAACTAGGGACTATCTTTTTGTGAATTCTTTGGAATGACATTCTGGAAAGAGTGAACAAAAGTAATATTTCGCAGTCAAATGATGTGGACATACTTGTTGCTAGTAATCTCCTCAAGTCTCTAAAATCCTATCTTCAAGAAATGAGATCCAAATTGAGTGAGTATGAAGTGAGGGCTAAAAGCAGGTGTCTAGATTAATGATATAACGATGGAGACAAACGTGCAAGTGAGCGAAGTGTACGTTTTACCAGATACGATAGAACAGTGGAACAGACACTTCTTGATGAAAGGGAAAAACTCAAAGTGAAAATATACCTTCCTATTCTGGACTCTCTGAAATATTATCTGACTAAGTGGCCATGATAATTTCTTAGGAAAATAATGGTAGTCTGTTTTCCTTCTTCAGTCAGTTAAACAAAATTAATGAGCGTAGTCAAAGGTGTGAAAACTTGGCTAATGCTTATCATGAAGATATTTATTACAATGAATTACTCAATGAATGTAAGCAATTCAAGCACTACATTGTCCACAATGAAGAATGCAAGACTTTTCCAGAAATATACAGCAAAATCATTTCAGATAAGTTGAAATCTGTGTTTCTCAACAATTGTACCGGGGAGCGTTAATTTTTTAGGTTGAAACTTACAAAGAATCATCTTCGCAACGCAGTGGGACAGCAGCAGTTGAATCTGCTTTCCATCCAGTACATTGAAAGAGACATCCTCAATAATATAGACTTTCAAAGAATTATAACGCAGTTCTCTGTAATAAAATGCCACAAATTTCCTAGTTGCAGAACTTAATTTTAATGTGTTGGGGGCAAGAGGGTTATGGGCTCCAGTACATTGCTTTGCCCTGTCAAATATACTTAAGACGGCTCTGTATATAGTGTATATTAGAGAAAGTTTATAATGCTTTAAGCAACTCTTCCTATTCCTCACCACTCTCTTATCTCCTTCCTCTCTTTCTTTCATATGTAGCTATCGCCTGCTTCTCCGCTGCCACCATAGTGCTGAAGCCCTGTCTTTTATTTCTCTCTCTTCCTGCTTCTCATTGAAAGCTTTGCCGCTTTCAGTCTTTCTCTTTCCTTTATCGCTCACTCTCTCTCTATCGCTATATATTTCTTTTTCCTCCTCTCTCTCTCTCCCTTTCTGATGAACGACAGGCTCACCTTGAACAGAATGTTGCCAGACAGGCTGCACGTAGACACCATGAAACCCCATAACAGCGCCACACAAGTCAGAAAGCGCAAAGTGAAAAACAAGCAGAAGCTAGATCTCGATCATACACACATGTGTAGTGGAAAAGGGTGCCTTCAGCTATGATTCTGGACATAACTATGCTTCTGAAAATATAGTTTCAATGGGCACCATGTCAAAATTTCACAAGTTCTAGACCTAGAAACTGAGGCAAGAGACAGCTGCAGTGGGCTGCTGCAATGGAAATGTGAATCTACCACTCATTGCTGATCCACCAGAGCCCCCAAGACAGCATCTCACTGCTGCTACTGAGGAACCCAGACATTTTTTTACAGAACATCAGAAAATACAGCTTTGCTCTCCAAATGACTACCTTTAGAGCCAACATTGTCAGAGAAGATGTATTCATACCAACTTTTAAATTACGAGAGCAAATCTACCACAAGAATGGATCACTTCAGCCCCACCCCATTGGAAAACGCAGGTTTCTGCAACTGTATTTTGTTGGGGACTTAAAGAATCAAGCTCATAACAGAATCACCAACTCCCTAAGCGCAAAGTTTGACTTCATTCTTAAATTTCAATAGATAGTCCATGCAAATAATAGCTATGCCAGGAGCTTCAAGCATGCATTGGAGTCAGCACCCACCTTAGAGTTTCAAATTGTCATTGTTGAATAACAAGATGCCCTCTAGACAATATGCGCGTTTAAATGCAGCTGAATGCAATGAGGTTGTTGTCATTATAAGTGGAGAGACACATAGCAAAAGAGGCATCATTTTGAAGCGCAAAGACAACACTATCAAACATACAAATGAGACATAGATTCTATGATGAGCAGCAATATTCGTTTCTTTATGTCAATGGTGAAGATTGATATCACATTGTAACATCACAGGCCTGATCAAAGTCTTCAAAATCTGTCTCATGCGTGGACTTCTATGTCTATCCCTTCATAGTTCGAGATAACTCATTCGACCACCTGCATCGAAGTCAAACTCTCTTCCACCAGTTTGCAGTAGACATGTTTGCTGAGATGCAATCTGAGAGATTGTGCTACATTAGAACTCATAAAAAAGTGCTGAGGGCAGACTCTTATATGCATTTACAAAAAGCAATCAATAATGATATAGCTGGTGGAGAGATTGGTCAGCTTTGCATTCTTCCTTCCCGTTTTACTGGAAGCCCTCCATACATGCACAAACGAACACATGTTCGCTGTTTCGGCCTCCCAGATCTCTTCATTACTTTCACATGCAACTCTAAATGGAATGAAATTCAAGAAGAGATCCTTCTAGGCCAAATATGCATTCACAGACATGATCTTACAGCCAGGGTTTTCAACTTAAAACTAAGTAAGATGATGGATTTGATTACTATCAAATATTGGGACCGGTTAGGTGTCACATGTATAGAATAGAATGTCAAAAATGTGCTTACTGCATGCACACATCTTAATGCGGTTAACAGATACGATTCACTCCAATTAAATTTATTCCATCATATCAGCAGAGCTTCCAGAATCTGACAGGGACAAAGAGCTCTTCAGGTTTGTTAAAACCTAGATGGGTCATGGTCCCTGTGGTATCTTCAACAGGAATTAACTTTGCATGGAAGAAACAATTGTACCAAACGGTTTCCAAGACCATTTGTCAAGGAGACCCAAACAGGTGAAGACGGTTATCCCTCTTACGGCTGGAGGCTTCCAAACGTTGGCTGGACAGCATTAGATTGACAACAGATGGATAGTTGATTCCCTACTGCCAATTCCCCAAGATATTTAATGCACACACCAATGTTGATTTCTGTAATTCAATAAATTGCAGCAAATATGTTAACAAGAGATTTGCTCCGACACAGCAAAGCAGCCGCGTTGAGGTTGCTCAATTCCAGCTGGGACAATTCATCAGCTGCAATGAGAATGACACTTTCTTGCGCATATTTAGGTTTCTTATTCATTGAAGATATTCCTGAATTGAACAGCTTGCTGTTCATTTGAAAAATGGCTAACGCGTTTACTTCACCCCAGAAACATTACCAAGAATTTAGAAATCGGTAATTTCTTAAGAGATGCCAAATGATTGTCTTGGATGAATGCAGAATGACACACAAGAGAGATCTGAAGGCTCTGGACAGGGTATTGCAGGACATAAGTGATAATAAATCTCAGATTGAAAGAGTAGCAGTGGTGATGTCAGGGGACCTCTGTCAGACCATGCCGGTGATCCTAAAGAGAATAAAAATCGGCGAAATCCGCTCTTGCCTTAAATTGTTATCGCTTTGGACTAAAGTTAACATCTTAAAACTGTCTAAAAACATCACTGGCCATCTTTTTTAAGTTCATTTATCTGGTCAGTTTGCCAAATATTTCTTAGAAGGCGATGAGGAAAGATTTCCTCCCGACAGTAATGACGACATAAATCCAGCTCCTATAAGCACAATGGTCAAGAGTAGACCAATTAGTATCAAAGGAGTTCCTTAACCTGCAACATCATTGCTTAACATACTGTGCGAATGTGCAACACTTGCACCCCAAAATATTACGTTCAACAACATCAACTGGCACCTGTTTCAGGCAATTCCAGGAAATAGCCGTACTTACAAACCGATAGACAATGTTGTGGATCAGGAAGACGCAGCTCATTAACGAGCAGAATTTTAAAATTCCATAGAATCTCCTGGTCAACCGCCATGCAGACTTCAGCTAAAACAAAGGCTCCCCAATAATACTACCACGTTATTTGGATCAGCTACAGCTATGCAGTGGCTCCAGACTGATGGTTAAGAAGTTTAAGCCACATATCATCAAGACTATTATTTTCATGGAATGTGTCAAAAGTGAGGATGCAATTATATGCAGAATTCCACTCATACCAACAAATGCGCCATTTCAATTTAGAAAACTTCAGTTACCAGTTCAGGTCCATCAATAAATTCCAAAGGCAAACATTGATACTTGCTGGACTATCTTGAGGAATCCTGCTTTGCCCATGGCCAATTTTATATAGGATGCTTAAGAGCTGGAAACTCGAGATATCTCTATATATGCTCCGAAATATTGTGTATCCTGAGGTGTTGATATGGCAGTGTTCACAGTTCCCAAGGCCATGCTGGGTACAGATCTAATTTCATATAAGCTCGGGCTCAGAACAACTCTAATCCAAATGAGTACAAATCATATATATTTCAATCATGCTTCATGAAATATCATTTCTTTATCTTTGCATGTATTACTCCTGGCCAGTTCCAATATTTGGATGTATAGGTTTCACACGTCTTAAGAATGATTTTTTTCTCCATGAGTGGTTTACCCACCGACATTCCGGTCTCCACTCAGTTTGAAAAGTATTTTGAGATTTAAAGAATTTCAAGAATAAAAGATAAAATATGATGCTCAGTAATAGTTTCAAATAAAATAAAACCTACTCACTTTTACTTAATCCTGTGCTCTTATTAAATATGCATGAATCAGCATCCATCCATCCGTCATCCTCACCCACTTATTCCTGAGAGGGTCTAGGGGGCAGAGTCCTCAGACACGCCTTCCAGAGGGTCCTATCAGAAGCAACCGTCAGCAAATGATCTGGCTGGATCCCCAAGTGAGACCAACCGAGGTTATGGATATTTTATCCAACCATCTTGCTCGTGATCTACCTCTAGGTCTCCTGCCGGTTGGCCTTGCCCGTAAAATATGTCCCGCGATTCTTTCCTCAGACATTCTAATCACATGCCCGTAGTACCAGAGGTGTGATCTCTCAATGCAGAGAAGTAGCTGCTCTACCTGGAGCGACTCCCTTATCTCCGAGCTACGTACCCTATCGAGTAACGTTACTCCACAGACCCTTCGGAGGAACCCCATTTCGGCTACTTGTATTCACGATCGTATTCTTTCGCTCACTACCCAAGATTCATGACCATAGGTAAGAGTAGGCACGAAAACCGAACTGAAGATAGCGAGTTCGGCTTTTTCACCTACCTCCATTCTTCTGATAATAGAGGGCTGAAGCTGGTGCATTATTGCACCAGCTCCAGCAATTCTTGCATCTAATTCAGCCTCTTGCTTTCCATCACTCGTGAAGACGGCTCCGAGATACTTGAACTTCTCCATCTGATTCAGTGTAGCTCCACTAACATGCAAAGCGCACTGCGCAGGCTTTCTTGAGAGGACTAATGTCTCAGTCTTCGCAACACTGACTTTCATTCCTGCCTTACAGCACTCGACAACAAACCTATTTAGTACATGTTGGAGATCTCCTTCCGACGAGCTAAGTAATACCATGTCGTCAGCAAATAACAGCCGATTTTGATACTACTTCGACCCCTGCGCATGTCAATCCAGTTCATAAAGATTTTGAACAGGAGAGGTGACAATACGCACCCCTGGCGGAGTCCAACACCCACATTAAAAGGTTTTATCCGAACCCAAACACTAGCGCATTCGTACAGGGACTTCAAGGCAATAAGAAGCTGTCCGTCGATCCCAAACTCCTGCAAAACCCTCCACATCAAGTCCTGCGGCACGCGGTGGTATGCCTT
The DNA here is from genome assembly GCA_027564315.1 of Enteroctopus dofleini. Taxonomy (NCBI): domain Eukaryota; kingdom Metazoa; phylum Mollusca; class Cephalopoda; order Octopoda; family Octopodidae; genus Enteroctopus; species Enteroctopus dofleini. The sequence goes on along the minus strand of JAOPUF010200231.1, from coordinate 504 downwards.
TTCGAGGTCAACGAAACAAGCATACACCTGGCAATACTGCCACGACTTCTCGAAGAGTGAATATTTGGTCGGCTGTGCTACGTCCAGAAACCCACACTGTTCGTCAGCTAGCTTGGACTCGACAATACCCCTACATCTCTTTTCCAGACACCTTGCGTAGACTTTACCGGGGCGGCTTAACAAGGAGATTCCTCTATAATAAGAGCACTCTCTCTTGTCTCCCTATAAGTCATTTACACAATTACATTACGAAATATTCTATTTATTTTGAGCGCATATCAATAGCATAGTGCTATAATTGTAATGGAAGACCTTTTCATTTCTGACATGAAAGACAACTTTTGAAGAGAAATCCAATAGTGTTCTTTTAAACCGAATATACCTTCATGAAGAACAATTCTAGCCAGTTATAGCTATTTTTCACCCGATATATATATATATAGGTAAAAACACGAGTAGGACAAAATACAGACACGATTAGGACGTCAAGAAAATTATACAGTC
>JAOPUF010200230.1:0-16243 GCA_027564315.1 Enteroctopus dofleini | reverse complement strand
TGACACCGACACTAGAAAGGTTGTCATGCCCATGGCACAACTAGATACAGAGTGTACTGACATGTATCTATACACCCACTATATATGTATAATATATATATATATACATGTATATATATACACATATATATATACACATATATATATACGCATATACATATATATATACGCATATACATATATACATACATAATGAGAATATAATGAGAATATAAGTAACCTTCTCATTTTCTTTCAGACATATTGACAGCATCAATATGGCAGATTCCAATCTGACACAGGAAATGAAAAGGTACGCCATGCTTGTGGCTCCAGCTACCAACCACAGTGACTTGAAAATTGCTAGCTTCTTGAACATGGCTAGGTCCTTCGTGTTCAAGGTCAGGAAAGAGCTGGAGGCCTTTGGTGAGGACATGTCATCCATGGCCAAAAGAAAGAAACATTCTCAGCACTTCCTCTCTCCTTTTAAGATGCAGTGTCTCATTCTCATGGGCTCTGAGATCAAAGATCTGCATCAGTATGGCAACACCAGGACTCCCACTCCCAGATACTAACTTGACTCCAACGGAGAACATAGCCACATGGGCAACCAGAGAAATACCACTGCTCCTGGCTATTCTACACCTTCCACATGACAAAACTATGGAAGTGGTGGTAATATCCTCTGTAGTACATGTGCGACCTGTAACACCAACATTACCACTTGCACTACACACAGAGATGTCTCTCAGTGATCAAGTAGCTGTCCCAACACTCCAGATGGGGGAACACATAACAGAACTGCATCAGGAGCAACAGAGGCCAAAAAAACAGGGAAGTAGCTCTTTCCATGGCAAGGGAAGGATCTGTATTCATAGCAGAGAACATAACTTCAGATATACCTCCTCAGCCATTCCCACAGTCAGAGGAAATCACAGACCTGTATCACAAGAAATTCGTTGCCTGCACTTACCATTGCATCAGCCCATCTTCATTTAAACAAGGGAAACAGCCCAGCCAGGGATTAGTAGTGACTACTCTACCTGGCTCTGCTTTGATCAGTCACCTATTTTATGTGACCGACAAGAAAATTGGTACACATTTCCTCATGGACACTGGAGCAGAGGTGAGCATCCTACCACCCACTCAAGTGCACTGCAAGAGCTAGTCCACTTCTGTGCTACTTCAGGCTGTCAATCATTCCCTTGTCACCACTTATGGCAAGATATCTCTTATACTTGATCTGGGACTGTGATGAGTCTTCAGATAGGTATTCATCATCACAGAGTTGCCTACTACTATCATTACAGCTGACTTCCTCTGTCCTTTCAGTCTGTTAGTAGATATTAAGCACTATCAGCTTACTGACTTGACAACTGCCCTTACTGTACAATGTGTCACCACACATATAGCCTCAGTCATCCCTTTGTTAATGAGGATAACTTCAACAGGGTATGAAACTCTTCTTTGTCAGTACTCAGACATTACATGTCCAGTGTACACTGACTGAAAAGTAGCGCATACAGTTACTCACCATATCAAGATACAAGGGCTACCAGTGTTGGTTAAATCTCATTATCTTGCTGCAGATTGGTTAAAGATAGGCTTGTCGGAGTTCATTCATGTGCTCAAACTAAGAATAATATGTCCCTCCAAGAGCAACTGGTACCCAAAAAGACACCAGGTGACTTGCATCCATATGGTAACTATTGTGCACTTAACACAAGCACCATCCCATATAATTACCTGATACCCCATTTTCAGGAGTTTTCTTCTTCCCTAAATGATGCATAGGTTTTTTCAAAAATAGATCTTCTCAGGTCATACAACCAGGTCCTGGTAGAGCCAGATGACATTCACAAGATGGCAATCATAATGCTATTTGGCCTCTACAAGTTTGTGCAGATGCCATTTGCAACACTGTGCAGACATTTCAGAGATGACGTCATCCAAGGTTTACTTTTCACCGATGCATAATTTGATGATCTACTTATCACAAGCTCAACAGTGGACGAGCATGAAGAACACATTCGCTTACTCCTTGAGTGGCTGATCACATATGGCATAGTCATAAATCCCAGCAAGTGCCTGTTTGGTGCATCAACTTTGTCTTTCCTTGGCCATATAGGGGAGAAAGTAATGGCCATACAAGATCTTCCTGCACCTACATCACTGTGTAAGTTGAGGTGTTTTCTTAGCCTCATCAACTTCTATTGCCATTTTATTCTCAAATGTGCTGAAGTTACACAACCATTCACTGACAGACTCAGGAACAGGAAGAAAAATAATCAACCAGTCATCCTCAGTGCAAATGAGCTTGCCTCTTTCAAGAAAGTAAAAGAGAGGTTTATCCCAGAGCAAACTCACCACTATGTTTGTTAGTAGATGCATCAGATATTGGAGTGAGGGCTGTTTTGCAACAGCTGGCAAGGAATGTATGGTAGCCCCTCTTCTTTCCTTTCCAAATGTATGCAACCAGCAGAAACCAGATATAGCACCTTTAGAAGGGAATTGCTAGCAGCCTATCTCAGCATGAAGCACTTCTGTCACATGCTGGAGGGTCATGTTTTTGCCATCTACAAACCTCTAACATATGCTCTGAAGTCCACCTGACTACCATTCACCTAGAGAGATTCGCTACCTCAACTATACCTCAGGTATATCAAAGTGCTCGACAATGCAGTAGCAGATGCACTCTCATATACTCACATCAATGCACTGCACATTCCTATCTTCATCAATTTGGATCAGATAGCAGCCGATCAGGAGTATGACGAAGAGCTCCCGCAACTACAGAAGTCGTGTCACCCCCTTTGACATTCCAGCAAGTGCCACTTCCGCATTCAACTGGATATATCTGGTGTGATGTCTCCACTGGTTAGGGATACCCTTTTGTGCATGAAAGGCACCATCACAATGTTTTCAATGTCACATCTGGGTACCAACTCTACATGGAAGTTGAGGGAAGTTGATATCAGTGTGTTTCATTTGGACCAATATCAACAAAGACATTCGAGAATGGGCATCACATGTCAGAAAGGAAAGGTATATCACCATGTCAAGGCACAGTTAGGTACCTTTGTTTCACCAGATGCAAGGTTTGAGCACATACATGTCGATTTTGTGGGACCACTTCCTCCTTCACTTGGATATTAGTTACTTGCTTACCTGTTTAGACAGGTACATCAGATGGTTGCTAAGGTCTTTATACAACACTGGATTTCCAGATAAAGCACACTGACTACCATCGCAACTAATAGGGGTTGGCAGTTTGAGTTCGACTTAGTTGCAGAACTGACACGACTGCTAGGCTGCAATCAAAATCATACTACCACTTACATCCTCCAAGGCCTCTCCAAATGTCCACAAGATTTTGTTTTCTGTGACGCAATCAAGAAACCACTTCAGACAGGAACGTTCAAAGTGTTACACATATATATGGTAGACTGTTAGCATCGACTGTCTGAAGCCAGCACGTTTGGAGAGCGATCTATCCACAGTACCTCAACTGATAACTACTACTACTACAGTGTTTCCATCAACCATCTCTGTGCCAGTATCTCAGCTTACTGTCTGCATACCAGTTAGCCCATCTTCTTCTCAGCAACCAAGACAGGATGACATGTTCACTGGCTAGCTCATTTTGTTTCTTCATTTGTTTTTGCTACTTTTTGTTGATCCTTATCAATCAATGCTTTTCCAGCAATCTAGGCAGAGTTCTAATATAGTGACCTTATGCAGATGAAATTTTAGTTTCACTATTGTCACATGTTATTTTAGCCAATCAGAAATTAGTAGTCTGCGAGCCATTTTTTTGGCTATTTAAAGAGAACACATGATTTCTTGCTCTCTTTGCCACTGCTGACAGCCATGGGTAAGCTGTCTCATTTTACTTTACTCACCATTCTTAACTCTTGCTAACAGTTAATTTCACCCTAGGCTTGGCCTCTACAGAATAATTTTTACCAGTTTAAGAACACATACGTTATCTATATATATCTCTACTGCTGTCAATATTCTGCTCATACATATTTTGACTTTACAAACAACAAAATATGTCTGAACATTTTCTACAGACATCCAATTAACTTCGTAAAACACAAAAATATATATTTACATTTTCCATAACACTTTTTCTTCAACACAAATTACACTAGGTAATACATGTTTTGTTTGTCTGAAATTGTTGTTGTATCTCTATGTATTTGTTGGTGCTAAGCTCAAAATTGATCTTAGTTTCCACCTTTCATCAATATTTTCAGAAATGGTTTTAGTTTTGTATTTAGTCTTTGTATAATACAACTTTCACCTAGTGTTGGTTTCATTTTTATTCTTATATTGTGAGAAAAATAAATCAATTTCATGTTTAATTTGCTCAAAATTTCCCAAATAAATGGATTTAACAAGTAAAGTAATTGATAAATTCATTATTTTATGTTTAGCCCTTTTGATACCAACCCGCCTGAAACTGCCCTTGGTTCTATGATAAAAGACCATTTGTTTTAAAGATTTCATATCTAAATTTCAATCTTCCAATATAATTTTATGCCAGAACTTTTTGTTAAGTTATGTACCAAACACAAAATTAATAATGAGAAAGTTAGTTATTTTACTAAATCCCTCCAAATTCTTGATTATTTTCAAAATTAATTGAAAATCATAGGCAGTGTATTTCATAAAAAATACAGTAACAAAAGGGTTAATTTACTCAAAAAGTTTCAAATAAATGTATTTAATAAATAAAATAATTGATAAACTCAGAAAATGTGGAACAATTTAAAAATTAGAAGGGCTTTGAAGATCATACTTTTCTTTTATGAACACTTTCATCTTTTCTAACCAGAGATCATATATAGTCTCCCATCATGGTACCATTTCTCCATTATTGCAATGTTTTAGTGAAACCTTTCACCATGTTCCTCACTGATGTCACTTAAGTCTTCATGGAAAAATTCAAGATGTGAATGCAAGAAATACACTTTTAAAGACATGTGGCAGCCCATGCTCTTATATTTTTTTTCAGCAATTTTATGTCCATGTTTCCATACTGGACAGAGATTTACCACCGAACCGCCAAAAACCAGAATTATCATTTTTATGGAGAATGTAAACAAACGTCATCGGCTGCCTAGGTGATAAATGGTGACAAGTGGTGGCCAGCACGCACGCACGGGCGCACACACACACACACGACAGGCTTCTTTTCAGTTTCTGTCTACCAATTTCACTCACAAGCCCAAGGCTATAGTAGAAGACACTTACCCAAAGTGCCATGCAGTGGGATAGATCCCGGAATCATGTGGTTATGAAGTGAACTTCTTAACCACACAGCCATGCCTACGCCTATCCACGCAACCATATCTGTGCCTATTCTTATAACTTTCAATAAGCTTTGCCACCAGCTCCTTGTAGTTAGGATTTCTGTGAATCCCTAGAAATCCATGAACCACACCTTGAAATGCACACCATGCTTTCCTTTTGACTTTGCTCATCTTTCTTTCAAATTTTCTGACTTCAACATTGCATTTTCTTGAGGTCCAACAAATATACCACCTATGGCTTTGGCATCAGAGAGCTTTGGAAACATAGGCAGATTTCTTGAATCTAATACCTTTACAAACTGTTTTATCAACCACAATTTTATATGAAGTGAGGATAATAAAACTTTTTCAGGTGCCACAAGAGGCAGCCTGACAGCATTTAACCTTCCTGGCTGTAATTAGTGCTGTGGAGGGGTAGGGCACTGAACTTTCAGGTAATGATCACCAACAACCTTGCTATCCTATAAACAAAGGAAGCATGAATATTTTGTATATCCACCCTGTAAAACTAGCATAAAGGCAAGCATCTTGAAATCCCCACACACATCCCACTTAAATTCTGCATTGTTGATGTTGGCAAGTTGTTGTTTAACATTTTCGTAGTCTTCTTTTATGTGTACTAAGTGTGCATGAGGTAGAGATAGATATTTGTTTCTCTTGTGAAGTTAATAGTACTTTTAGTTATTAAGAGCTTACAGGTTCTTAGTAACTCAAAATTACAAGTTACATAGTAATATAGTTGCAAGTAATATTAAATGTTGGTGGTTGTAGTATTGGTAAGCTATAGAAGATAGTATGTCTGGATACTGAAGAGCTTGCCTTCCTTTAACCTTCCTGTACTTTGCAACATCAAGAATGCAAAAATAGTAGTCACTGTAGTTATTCTTCAACTCTCTCCATATTCTGAGAATAGAAAAGGGCATAGAGTAAATTGACAGCTTCCACATATTACATGAGGGGCCCAAGGCTTGTCTTAGTCACCTATAGGCATTCTAAATTACAATCTATATGCTATCCAGAATTTGGCACCTTTCACAGTTTTATGTGATATCTGCTTGGTTCCAACATAATAGATGCAAACATAACAGAAACTATCTGGCATTCTCTACTTGCTATATTCTAAAAAGTTAAGATTTACAACTCTATAAACAATCTGAAACAGAAAAATATGATTTTAGATATGTAGGTGAAAGGGCTATTCACTACAATGTAACTCTCCAAAAACTAAAAATTAGAATTATAAGTGTGACTCTGTAATAGTTGATGATAGAGAAAAACTAATGTTTTTGAAATCAGCACCCTAAATTTAGTAATGAAATTTCATGATAAAAAAAATTTTGTTATCTCATTGACTTATGTATGTACATTCTTACAAACACTTTTATGTAAATTCTGCCTTGATTGATGTTGTAAATTAAGATCTGTTATATTCTTGTCTGAATTATATCTTATTTCAAATTATATCCTATTATGAGCCACGTGCTGTGTAATTACTATTACAACAAGATCAGAAGAGGTCTATTTTCTATTGGTATGTAGGAAATTAAAGGAAGAATTATATATAATCCATTATTGTCTTTATCTCTCTGCAATCACCTTTAATTTATACATATCTTATTAGATTAGACTGAAATCATGGATGGTTGAGCCAATAGGTTACAAAACATGGTGTCGAATTGGCAGAGTTGTTAGAGCGTTGGACAGAATGCTTTGTGGTATTAATTCTGGCTCATTTATCTATCCCACTGAGGTTAACTTTGGGATAGATAAATAAAATACCAGTCTTGCGATATTTGTTCTGGTTCTTTGCATTCTGAGCTGAAATCCTGCTGTGGCCTACTTGGGTGGTAGACATAATCCGTTGCCCAGTTTAACACCACCACCTGGCCCTTGGGTGCCTTTAGCAGAGTCCACTCTGTTACAAGCATTCAGGCCAGGTTTTTGGTCTGAGGAAAACTTCCTCCCTCCCTCCCACCAGTCTTGGAGGTCCTGAGAAAAGAGTGTTGGGTATTGCCCTTCCTGCCTGATCAAGCAGTAAAAAAAAAAACCAGCTAAGAGGTAGGTGGTTCATATCCTGTCTATGGCACAGCTTTGTTTCTTTAGTTAAGACACACTACTCTTAAATGTAAATTGATGCTGCAGAGTAGGAACAGTTCACTAAGTGTTTAATCAGCTTGCAATACTGTGTTCAACTTCTCCTGTGAGGCTTCAGACCAGAATCTCTCCAGATGTCTCAGTCCACCTTGCCATTGGATCCACATTCTGGTTCTTATAATGGTGGCTAGTGTGCAACAGCCAATCTTACATGCTGGAACTCATCTTTGTGGTTATCTTATTTGACTATGAGTGGTTCCAAGGTGAAATTGGATTAAACAGGCTAATTTTGTGATCATAACAACATTGTTGGTTTTACAACATAATTTTTTTTATTGGAAAAACACCATTGCACTCTCTAAATCATCAAATCATACATTTCTCTATACAATTGATCCTTTTTATTTTCTGTTGTTTAATCTGTTTCTATCATTTCTCTCTTTTGCAGATTAAACACTGATATTGCATTCGCTAAAAACCATCAATTAAAGTCACTTTTGGTATTGAGTGGAATCTCAAATTTGGAAGATATTCAGGAAGCTGAAAAGAATCCTTCTGCTGGAAACCCTTATCCAGATTATTACTTACCTTCACTTGCTGAGTTTTCTCAATTGTTACCTAATTAGTTTGCTATCTGAAACAAACCAACAGTACAGATATACAATTTGTGTTAAAAAGACTAGGATAATGATTATAAGCCTATTTAATGAATATTACTCTGTGGAAAATTAATCAGTGTCATAGCTGGTATATTTTAAATTAAACTAATAATGTGTCCAGCTTCATAAAGCTTTGCAGAACTAATTTTTCTTTTAATCTGTTCTGCTTTGTTCTTTGAACTTTGAACCTTTTTAAAGTTATTATTAAATTGTTAGTATATTGTTGATACAGTGTTGTATATAATCTCTTTATGAAATCTTTTATTGATAAATTGTTCATTGTTATTAAATAAGTTTTAGGAATTTGGAATGAAAAAAATACATAACTTCTTTTCAAACTAGTTGAGCTAACAAAGGAACTTCCATGTGGTTGCTCAGCCTGTCAAAATTGCAGCCAAATTTCCTTCAAATTCTACCCTTCTGTCTTAAAAATGGATGAATATATTAGATAAAGTAGTACTGAATATGCCACAAAAGAAGAGGGGATGGTCACGGCTTGAATACTAGTTGAACGCTGTAGGTTCAACACAGAGAAATATTTCTTCCATGTGTGAATGCCATCAAATACGACAGAAATAAGTAATTATTTTCCAAAATACTCAAACACAATCAAACTACACCATTTACAAAAACTCCACATAAATGATTGGGAGTCTCTATGTAGTTGCTCAATCTGCTAGTTGCAGCCAAATCTCCCTCAAATCACACCCTACTGTCTTAAATAAGGAAAGGGCACATTATATAATGTAATCCTAGATACCCCATAAAAAGATGGGGTGGTCATGGCTGGAATACCTTTGATCATAGGTCTGCTTGATCAGGGTTGACCTGGAGCTAAACAACAAATTCACATAAATATATATTACAGAAGTAATAACAATAACAACAATGATAAATACACAAAGTGTCATTATTATTTCCCTTCCTGATGTCACACGTTCACACAAAATTCATTAAAAATATCCTTCACACATAAAAATAAACTTTGTAAACATGACACAAAAATATTACAATATAGCATTAAACACCTTTATGAAACTAAATGAGATTCACACATTACATTCATGTAGCAATAATTCAGAAACCAGGAAATATTTTAACTAACACAAAACACCTAATATCTCTAATTACACTTAGAAAAGGTTAGACAGATCCTATCACAATGGAGGCCTGATAGCATACATAAAATGATGCATCCAGTATACAGATTTCACAAACAACATTCGTAAACTAATAGGAGGTGACACCATACTAGAAATGCAGGCATTCAAAATTAAAAGCGGTAACAAGAAGCACATTAATATAATAAACATATATATACCATCACTGACCTCACTAACCATCCCACCAGGTTATGCATCACTTAGACTCTTTCCCAAATACCATCATTGAGGAAGACTTCAGTACACTCAACACCTAGTTTTCAAATACCACATAAGAGATAACAAAACAGCATTACAATTAAATCCCTTTAGATGATAAACAGCCCACACCAACACGTACATAACTCATCAAGCCAACTACAACAACTCTTCCCCAGGCATTATCTTCTATTACACACACCTTGCTACCACAATCTTTTGGCAAACTATTCCTCAACTCACCTCTGACTACCTATCAATTATCATAACACAATCACATATCAATGAAGAAAGCAAAAACAATTTAACAAACTTAAAAACAAAGAAAAAAAGCCCAGTGGAACAAGTTTTACCAAGAAACAGAATCATGGTTTTCAGAATTCAACAATACCACAATCACCAACATGGACACTGCAGTACATACTTTCAATAAAATAATCACAGGCCCATCCAAAAACTGTACCCTAAAGTAACATAAGAAATACAACCCCAATTACACATCAGAAATAGCCAACATCATAAAAACCTGGGACAACCTCAAACATTATGCACAACAGAAATGAAGCTCAGCAACAAAGAACTAAACAAGGTAAAGAAAATAAACCATAGAAAAACAGAGAACTGGCAAACATTTGTATCCAACATAAACCACAAACAAACAGTAAAACATGATATAGAGTAATTAGCATCATCATAAACATCATAAGAACCTCAATATACTCACACTTCAGCATCAGACATTTCTTGAAAATAAGCTGCCAAAAACCACACAAAGAATACAGGAATGCAAAATGAAAAATATGCACCTAGACTGTGATTTTTCCTCCTTCCATCAGATACCCAAAAAGCAATAGAGAAATTTAAAATCTCAAAATGTCAAGGCCAGGCGAAATCACAAATTTACACCTAAAACACCTAGGACCTGAAGGAATTACTACCCTCTCCAGCATCTACAACTACTCGTACCAACACTGTCAAATTCCAAGAATATGGAAGCTGGGCAAAATCATAATTCTAAAGTCCAAACAAAAACCCATGTGAATTAAAATTGTACAGGTCCATGATCCTACTATGCACACCCCCAACATTCTAGAAAGGCTAATCCTTGACATCACTAACCTATACATCCTCTTCTCCAAACTACAATACAGATTCAGATTACTTAACCACCACATTACTCACAAACCTAACATACAGGATACTTGATGGCTTCAACAAAAAACAAAACAAAAAGTCTATCCATTTCTGGCTAGAAAACTATCTGTCATGTTGCCAAGCCTATGTAGTGTACAAGAGCAATACTTCCAGAACTTGCAGTTTCCCAAATGGAATACTACACAGATCCATCCTCTCACCCGCTCTTTTCAACTTATACCTACACAACTTTCCCCACACCTCTTCAAAACATACATTGAGCTTCATACCCAGATGACATCACACTCACATCCTCCCGCTATTCTCCAGATACAGTTAGAGGACTCACAGATACCAACAGAAAAGAAGCAACAACAATGGTGTATAGACAATACATTAGATCCATCATGCATTATACCAATCCTTCCTGGTCCCCAATCTCTCCACAATAAACTACAAAGTACATAAAACAGTACACTATACATCATCACAGGTTGCACAGAAACCACTTACACAATGAAAATACAATGCTAACACTTAAAGTCCACCTAGATAATTGAAGGGCGCAGTTTGTTAATGCAGCAAACGTAAAGCCTAACAGTCACTACCACTACATGAAAAATCACCTCCAGATGCAAATACAGCACTCCAGAACACTATTACAACATAATCCTAGACCAACACATACACATGAAAATAGCTGAAACATCAATAGCCTTACTAGCCCCAAACACAGTGCTGGGAAGCACACCATCTACAATAAGCGCAGAGGAAGAGCATGTCACACTCTGGCTGAGTTCACTTTTCCCACGTCTGCTGTGGCCATCACCAGAATGGGGATACAGAAATAGACTGGACAGTATAGAGAGTGCAACATTTCTAGGCTCTCACACTACATTCTGTATCATTCATCACTGCATCTCAGAGGGTGAAATATGTTCCTTAGCAGAACATGGTTTAACTGGAAAAACAAATGTGTAGGTTATGCCTAGTTGTTCAGCCATCTACTTGCATGCCATAGGTCTGCTCGATCAGGGCTGATCTGGAGCTACACAACAACTATTCATAGAATTATGAACCATTTCTCTTGTTTGTTTTTGCTATTTGCTCCACTCAACTGCAGTGTACTATACCTTTCTGTAAAATACCCTACTGTGCTGCTGCACTGTACTATGCCTTACTGTATAACAGCCTACTGTAGTATACCTTGCTGTAGAATACCCTACTGTACCATACTATGTTGTATAATAAAATAAAAAAATCACTGAGTGTTAATTACTCAGAGGTCCACATGAAAAACAATAGTTAAGTTTGTGCTAACATACTTAATATAAAGTATTTCTAATTAAATTTTTGATGCTTACTACATTCAGTATGTGAACACTAACTTAACTATTGTTTTTCATACAGATAATGTCTCAGATTATTTTTTTAAATATGCTAATTTTTCATGCCTACTTGTGTACAATATTGTACACCTACTTACGATGGAAAGTCTTGCTTCAGTCTTGTTCACAGAGCAGTTCTGATGTAGCTGTAGAGGCCCACATGGGAATGACAGTCCTGTTTTTTCATCGAGTTCGCTTCTCTCCTTTTTTCAAACTCTAACTTCCAGCCTACAGTGGAAGCGATTGCTTGCAATGTCCTCCCACCTCTCGACATTCAGGTTCAGTTATTTTATGTCTCTCTTGCAGACATCTTTGAAATGAAGATGGGGTCATCCTTGTGCTCTCTTACTGGAGGCCAGCTTCCCATACAACAGGTCTTTTGGGATCCTCACATCTGACATGCAGTGTATGTGGCCCAGCCACCAGAGACACCATTGTTGGAGCAGTATGAAGAGGTTGGGTGCAGGTCAGGTCCTCGTTGTTGGTGGTTTGGTCAGTCCACTTGATGTCCAGGATGCATTGAGATGCCTCTCTTATTTAGAGTAGAGGCTCCAGCTCTCACTGCTGTAAAGCAGTGTGCTGAGGATGCAACCTTGGTGTATGTCATTCGCTTGTTATTCTCCCAAACTCTCTGTCAGCTTGGCGAGTGTTGAGGCTTCTCTTCCAATCCATCTATTGATTTCAGATGCTATTGATTTCAGAGGGGTGCTCAATGCCTTGGCCCAACACTTTGGTCTTCTTCAGGGTGGTGGCCAAGTTTAAGTACTGGCAGGCTCTTGAGAAGCTGTCCACTAGGCGTTGTAGTTGCTTCTCAGTGTATTGGCTTTGCCGCGTCGTTTGCAAATAACATGTCTTCATGGACATTGGTTTTCGTTCTGAGCTGGAACAGACTGAGCAGCCTCTTGTCTGATCTGCTGTGAAGGAAGACACCAACAGTTTATGTTCCAAAGGTGTGTTCCAGCATGACTGCAAAGAAGATGCCAAACAGGGTGGGAGGAATGTCCTGCTTCACACTGCTGCAGATGTTGAAGGCTTCCGGAGGAGAGCCATCAAACTGAACAATGCCCTTCTTGTCTGTGTGGAATGACTGAACTATCCCAAGGAGCAGGGCTTGCAGGGGGGGGGGTTCAGCTGGTACATCGATCTGGAGCAAAGGAGTGGCAAGAAGGGATCCGTGAATATCTGACACACCCTTCCTTAAAAAAACCTCACAGCTCCTTTCTATTGCCTTATTTTACAAAGGTTAGCAAACATATACTTCTTCGGGTATTTTCTTGGCTTTTTACTGGGACATGTCTCTTTTCCTATTAAATGAACGGATCATTTCACCCTGTGAAGAGATTTGTCATAATACCTATGAACATTGTGTTCATTTTTAGCCCTGTAAGTCCGTTTAAAATTTATATCTATTGGACATGCAAAATTGTCCAAATTATGTCCAATTGAAGACCTCACATGAATTCAGATTACTATTTCCAAAACCAAAAGCTCTGTATACAAACCATTCTTCAGTAAACTATAATTTAGGTTCATTAATTATATTTGATTATTAATTTTCGTTTCAGCTTAAAGTAGAAAGCTAGAAAGGTTGATACATTCAAATTACAATATAGTGTCTTTATTAAGTTACAAAAAAACAAAAAACGAGTGCATTTAATTTTAATTTTAGTATTTCAATTTCTAAAAGATATATTGTCTATTTGTTTTTTATTTTTTTTAAGGATTATTTTCTGAAGGAAAGTTATCGATTATCACTGAAGAATGAGATTGAACAAATCTTGAGTACAGATGCATGATTCGTGAAACAACATGATCTTATTAACAGTCAACAGTCACCTTTTGGATTTACAATACTGTGTGCCGATATTACTTTAGTTAGAGAAAAATTTATGTGACCTGATCAAAGCACAGAATTCACTGACTACCAACAGGTAGAGCTTTACTAATTTTTTAATACTTATAGATGCTCTGCAATCGTACGTTTGATATACGTATGATATGCTATTATTACTTCATCTGGTCGAACTTGCTCAGATTTGCCTGACTCGATCACGCCACCCATCACTTTCCCACATAGTATTCGGAAGATCAGCAAAGCAACATCCCATGTCTGTACAGAGCTGATCGATGAACGTGTTTGCTGGACGGCTGACCCAAGGATATCCATGTTGGGTTGTCTATAAGAGGGCATCACTAACGAGTTCAGCAATGTCCTGCAAAGCGCATGCATTTTGGTCAGATGCTTTTTCCAAGAGATATTCAGAATGGCCCGTAACATATGGGTGTAAGCACCATCAAGCCTTGTCTCCAGGTGTTTGGTGAGTATCCAAGCAGTGAACCCATACAATAGCACTGATTCCACAGTGACATGGAAGAAGCTACTCCTTTTAGTGATGACTTCCAGAGAACACTGAGGCATCTGAGAACAGCCCATGCTTTTGTGAGACAAAGTTTTACGTCCTTTTCTGTGGCTGCAGTGTTGCTTCCTAAGTATACGAAGGAGTCTACAGATTTTAAAGGGTTTTGTTTGATTGTGCCCTCTTGATTGGAGCAGATATATTGGGAAATAGGAGAGAAAACTCTTACTCAGTAGGTCCCAAGGTGGCAGACAGGGGAACAGCCTCTAGATATAGGGGTTAGTTGCAAATAAGGAAATAAATCGTCCTGGATCAAACACGGGCTGCCCTTTGGCAAGGCATAGCACTTGACAGCCATCCAGCCTATGTTTACAGGTGAAACCACAGGAAGCAGCATGTGCAGTCTCGGTGAAAAAGTCATCCATCAACCAACAGCAACACTCACACGATGCTGGGCTGAGGAACCTCTCTAAGGTTAATGGCCAAGATCACCAAATTCCCAAAGTGTATTACTGCTAACGTCTATAGGCCTAGTGACAATAGACGTTGTTTGCTAATGAAAGATTGAAATGACTATTATTACAGCTGCTATTAATATAGAGAAATGTATATGTAATCTAAATATTTTATATATTTCCATAAATAAAGTAATCTGACCTATTATTATGGTACGTTAGGTTAGGTTATGTAAGGTTAAATTAGTTTATTTATGAAAATGTACAAAATATGTGTTCATAAAGACTCTCTGTAGGCTTTATTTCATTAGGCTTTTTTTTTTACCAAATTAAAGAATTTTTATTTTGCTATTAATATAGATAGACAGTTTTTTTCTCACTAAATTAAAGCAAAAATGTACTGCACGCAAACCTGATGGTTTCATTTAAAAAGCATAAACCTGGACCCAAACTTAAGATTAAACCCATTGTCTCTAATTTAGAAGGACCCATGTACAAGATTTCTTGGCTCCTATCTCGAAGTTTAAAGCCTATACTCCTAATTTTCCTTGGGCACATCAGCAGCAACTCTGATGAGGTCATTCAAAGATACCATCAACTTGAACCTGAGGCACTCAAATACAACAGGCACGCCTTCTGCCTCGATGTTGTCCCAGCTGTCAACCTACTGACCGACTCCATCATCTCCTCTAACCTCTACTGTTTCGGCTTCACCACCTTTGACATCTATCAACTTCTGTCCATGATCATAGATGACACTTCAGTGTCCTCAACCACACCTACAAACAGACATCAGGCCTAGCCATGGGATCCAGTCTGTTGGACCTGCTGGCCATAACTTATATGGACTAACTGGAAAGCCAAGCACTCAACACCTTCCACCAGATACATAGATGACATACTCAACCTCACATCTTCCAGTGAAGAAGCTTACATAATATTTGAAACATTTTCGAGCATGGATGGCAACATGGGATTCAGCATTGAACACCCCAACACCACTGAATCCCTCTTCCTACTTAACTTCCAACTCAAAATCACAGAAGTGGGTGACATTAACACTAACTTCTACAAGAAAGCCACCTGTTCATCTACTACAGATCAGCCCTCCCTATCAGTGCTAAGATCGGGTACATAGAAAACAAACTCACACATATCCAGTAGAGATGCAGTGAGACAGAAGATCAATTCATCCATACCACACAGTTCCAAAAGGTGATGGAAGTTAACAGATGCCCAGTGTCCGTAACCAGTTGTCTTCAGAGCCACAAGACCAAGGAATGGAAGAACTCTTCAAGTACCTGTTTCATGAAGTTACCACACTTCAGCAAAAGTACAACTGCTGCTATCCACAAGGCCATATATACATACATACATACATACATTACATACATATATATATAAATATACATACATACATACCATATATATATATATATATATATGTGCACACAAACACACATATATATATATGCATATACAAATGGTGTGTGTG
>JAOPUF010190094.1:0-10779 GCA_027564315.1 Enteroctopus dofleini | reverse complement strand
AAAGCTGGCCAGTATGGGGATCGAACCCACGACATTCGCGTTATTAGCACGACGCTCTAACCAACTGAGCTAACCGGCTCGACCATGTTTTCGCTTTTAGAAATTAAATTAATGACAGATTACATTGAATATGAATAACGATGGTGATAATAAATATACGTTGTTACAATTATTTCACAAATCACTACAGCTCTCTACTTTCATATATACAATCACGGCCATGATTTCCAATTCCACAGCTTACTTTGAAAAATGTTAATTGAAAGAGGTATTTGTGTGTAGTAATGCGTTATTTAACGGAGAATTTCGCAATATAATTTTAAACAATCTGTTTGCTAGATATTTAATATTAAATATATTTATATCAATATTTAAAATAAACGTATTAAAATTGGTATTCAGATCATATAGCAAACATACATTCAACCTCTGCAGGCTGCAAACTCATTACTTAAACAATGTGAATTTATTCAACAAACCAAAGAATAATCCTACATTAAAGCATTGTGTGCTGACAAGTATAGTAATCTTACAACCGATAATATTCAAGTTACTAACCAATATTTTCCTGTTTGATCTTTTATAATCAATGAGAAATCTCAGACCAATTAAATGAAGAAAGCGATCACAAATATACAGTGAGGCAGACGTTTGAATAATTCCCCAAATTCCTTCATTGTATATACACTACGACAGCCCCTCTATAAAATTGCACAGATTACTTTCGAAGGTCATGATTGGAAGTCATTTCTGTTGGCAGTAAACCCTAGATGCATGAATCATATCTATATTTAGTAATAATAAAATTATTTTGACAAATAATTAATACAAAATATATTTACTTGAAGAGATAAAAGTAAATGTATTTGAAGTCGACATTCAGTTCACATAACAACGATAACTAGATAACCTCGGGATCCAAATGCCTCACTTTAAACATTGGTCATAATTATAATAGAAAAAATAGAAAACATCAAACGATTTGTTGGTTCCGTAACAATTGAACACATAACAGTCGCGTTATTAGCATGAAGCTGTAACCATCTTAACTCTCATTTCATTTTCTATAGGAAATTATGGCAATTGTGCATGGAATTCAATATTGTTTGTGTTATGTAATACAAAGTGCCACAGTCAGGAATACATTTAACTAGTCTTGTGACCTTTTATATCATTTGGATAATGACGTCCTTGCTTTCGCCAATTTCTTAACATATTCGAAAGAAACATACAGTTAACCAGACATTTAATAGATATACGGTTGAAATAAAGTTATTTAAAATTCATTTGAAGTTTACATCATATACATAAAGTCACCCTCAGTGGGATACCAATTCATAACATAAAAGTGTGCACCAAAATAGTTACATCAAAATCAAGCCAAAAGCTGGATCGGAGCTATACGCGAATCGCACTATCGGGATGACGGTCCCAGCAACGGAATCGTTTTCATTCTAATATCTTTTTATGTATTTTAACAATGACATCAATCAATCTAATTGAACAAAGAATGTAATTAGAATTATACAGTGAGGCAAGACATATGATTAAAAACGCAATATCTTTCCTTGTATATATACACTCATGTACCTGCTTTCGGTGATTTTAAAATAAATGAAGAGACATATATTACAAATTAATTTAACGAAAAATATATTGAATATAATATTTAAAATAAAGATATTTACAACACTTTTAATTTTGTATAATACACAGTACGTGGATCTCGGCAAGATTGAAACACATAACTTAAAGGTGGGCACTTAAACAATAATAAAATGTAAAAAAACTTGGCCAATATGGGGATCGAACCCACGACATTCGCGTTATTAGCACGACGCTCTAACCAACTGAGCTAACCGGCCATTCGTTCTCTGACGTTTAGAAATTAAATTAATGACAAATGGCATTGAATATGAAAAACGGTTGTCATAATAATTATACGTTATTACAATCATTTGACAAATGACTAAAACTCTCTACTTTCATATATACAATGACGGCCATATTTTCGGATTCCACAGTTTACTTTGAAAGTGCCAATTGAAAGACGTATGTGTGTGTAGTAATGCTTTATTCAACAGAGAATTTCGCAATATAACTTAAAACAATCAGTTTGCTAGATATTTAATATTAAATATATTGATTTTATTATTTAAAATAAATGTATTTAAATTGATATTCAGATCACATAGCAAAGATACATTCAACCTTTGCAGGCTGCAAACTCATCACTTAAACAATGTGTATTTATTCATGAAACCAAAGAAATATCCTACTTTAAAATATTGTATGCTGACAAGTATGAAGATCTAACAACCGATGATGTTCAAGTTACTAGAAGGACGCTCTTACAAACTAAGCTAACCAAGCTTTTCCTGTTCGATCTTATATAATCAATGAGAAATCTCAAACCAAATGAATGAAGAAAGCGATGATCAGATATATACAGTGAGGCAGACGTTTGAATAATGCCCCAAATTCCTTCATTTTATATACACTACGACGGCCCCTCTATAAAATTGCACAGTTCTTTCCTTATACATACACACTCACGTACCTGCTTTCGATGTTTTGAAAATGTATGATGAAAAAAACTGTTACAAATGGATTTCATGCAGAATATATTGAATTTAATGTTTAAAATAAAGATATTTACAACACTATTAAATTTGTATAATAAACACAGAATGTGGATCTTGGCAAGATTGAATCACATAACTTAAATGTGGACAACTAAATAATAAAAAGAAAACAGAGTTGAAAGCTGGCCAGTATGGGGATCGAACCCACGACATTCGCGTTATTAGCACGACGCTCTAACCAACTGAGCTAACCGGCCAGTCACTCTGCACCGTTTAAAAATTAAATCAATGACAAATTACATTGAATATGAATAACGATGGTGATAATAAATATACGTTGTGGCAATCATTTGACAAACGACAACAGCTCTCTACTTTCATATATACAATGACGGCCATGATTTCGAATTGCTCATCTTACTTTTAAAAGTGTCAATTGAAAGACATATCTGTGTGTAGTAATGATTTATTTAACGGAGAATTTCGTAATATAACGTAAAACAATCAAGTTGCTTGAGATTTAATATTAAATATATTTATTTTAATATTCAAAATATACGTATTTAAATTGTTGTTCAGATCTCATAGCAAAGATACATGCAACCTCTGCAGGCTGCAAACTCATGACTAAAACAATGTGAATTTAAGTAATAAACCAAAGAAATACCCTACATTAAAATATTGTGTGCCGA
The DNA here is from genome assembly GCA_027564315.1 of Enteroctopus dofleini. Lineage (NCBI taxonomy): Eukaryota > Metazoa > Mollusca > Cephalopoda > Octopoda > Octopodidae > Enteroctopus > Enteroctopus dofleini. The sequence goes on along the minus strand of JAOPUF010190094.1, from coordinate 7,502 downwards.
CAATTATGGTGATCTTGCAACTGATGATATTCAAGTTACTAGAAGGGTGTTTTACAAACTAAACTAACGAAGATTTTCCTGTTTGATCTGATATAATCAATGCGAAATCTCACACTAAATGATTGAAGAAAGCGATCAGAAATTTACACAGAGTTAGACATTTGAATAATGCTCCCACATTCCTTCATTATATATACACTATGACGGCCCCACTATGAAATTGCACAGATTACATTCAAAGGTCATGTTTGGAAGTCATTTCTGTTGGCAGTAGAGCCTAGTTGTACGGGCCATATTTAAATTTAGTAATAATAAAATTATTTTGACGGATAATTTATACAAATTATATTAAATTGAAGAGTTGAAATTGAATGTATTTAAAGTCGATTTTCAGTTCACATAACAACGATAAAGTAGACATCCACGGGATCAAAAAGCATCACGTTAAACAATGGTCATAAATATAAATGAAACAAACAATAACGAAAACATGAAACGTTTTGTTGGTTGCGTAACAATCGAACATATAACTGTCGCGTTATTTACATGAAGCTATAACCTTCTTAAATAATCCGTCTCTTACTCATTTCATTTTCTTTCGGAAATTATGATAATTGTGCATTGAATCCCATAACTTAAATGTGGGCACTTAAATAATAAAAACAAAAAACCTGGCCAGTATGGGGATCGAACCCATGATATTCGCGTTATTAGCACGACGCTCTAACCAACTGAGCTAACCGGCCAATCAACTCTTTTGTTGCACGAAATTAAATCAATGACAAATTACATTGAATATGAATAACGGTTGTGATAATAGATATACGTTGTTACAATCATTTGACAAATGACTACAGCTCTGTTCTTTCATATATACAATGACGGCCATAATTTCGAATTGCTCAGTTTACTTTGAAAAGTGCCAATATAATTCAAAACAATCTGTTTGCTAGAGATTTGATATTAAATATATTTATTTTATTATTTAAAATCAACGTATTTAAATTGATATTCAGATCATATAGCAAACATACATTCAACCTCTGCAGGCTGCAAACTCATCACTTAAACAATGTGAATTTAATCATGACACCAAAGAAATATCCTATATTAAAAAATTGTGTGCTGACAAATATAGTGATCTTACAACTGATGATATTCAAGTTACTAGAAGGGTTCTCTTACAAACTAAACTAACCAAGCTATTGCTGTTTGATCTTTTATAATCAATGGAAATCTCAAAGCAAATGAATGAAGAAAGCCATACAAAATATACAGCGACGCAGACATTTGAATAGTACCCCAAATTCCTTCATTTTATATACACTACGACGGCCCCACTATATATTTGCACAGATTAGTTTCAAAGGTCATGATTGGAAGTCATTTCTGTTGGCAGTAATGCCTAGTAGTAGAAACCATATATACATTTAGTAATAATAGAATTATTTTGACAGATAATTTATACAAAATATATTTACTTGAAGAGCTTCAAGTGAATGTATTTGAAGTCGATTTTCGGCTCACATAACAAAGATAAAGTAGACATCCACGGGATCCAAAATCCTCACGTTAAACAATGGTCATAAATGTAATTGAAAAATAAAAAATAAAAAATCATCAAGCGATTTGTTGGTTGCATAATGATCAAACAGATAGCAGTCACGTTATTAGCATGAAGCTATAACCATCTGAACTAATCCGTCTTTTAATCATTTCATTTGCTATTGGAAATTATGACAATTATGCATGGAATTCAATAAAGTTTGTGATATGTAATACAGAGTGCGAAAGTCAGGAATACATTTAATTAGTCTCCTTTCCTTTCATATTATGCGGATAATCCCGTCCTTGCTTTCGTCAATTTCTCAACATATTCGAAAGAAACATACAGTTAACATGACATTTAACAGATAAATGGTTGAAATAAATGTATTTCAAATTCATTTGAAGTTTACACCATACAGATAAAGTCGCCCTCAGTGGGATTCGAATTCATAACTTAAAAGTGTGCACCTCGGTAAGAAACGAAACACATATAACATAAGGAATAGTAACATCGAAATGAAGCCAACAGCTGGATCGAAATTATAAGTGAATCGCACTATCGGGAAGACGGTCTCAGCAACTGAGCTAACCAGTCAATCAATCAAATTGAGAAAACAATGTAATTAGAATTATACAGTGAGGTAAGGCATATGATTAAGAACGCAAGTTCTTTCCTGATACATATACACTGACTTACCTGGTTTCGATGATTTAAAAATAAATGAATAAAAACTATGACAAATGGATTTAACGCAAAATATATTGAATTTAATGTTTAAAATAAAGATATTTACAAAGCTTGTATAATAAACAGAATGTGGATCTCGGCAAAATTAAAAGACACAACTTAAAAGTGGGCAGCTCAATAATAAAAGAAAACAAAGCTGGCCAGTATGGGGATCGAACCCACGACATTCGCGTTATTAGCACGACGCTCTAACCAACTGAGCTAACCGGCTCGACCATGTTTTCGCTTTTAGAAATTAAATTAATGACAGATTACATTGAATATGAATAACGATGGTGATAATAAATATACGTTGTTACAATTATTTCACAAATCACTACAGCTCTCTACTTTCATATATACAATCACGGCCATGATTTCCAATTCCACAGCTTACTTTGAAAAATGTTAATTGAAAGAGGTATTTGTGTGTAGTAATGCGTTATTTAACGGAGAATTTCGCAATATAATTTTAAACAATCTGTTTGCTAGATATTTAATATTAAATATATTTATATCAATATTTAAAATAAACGTATTAAAATTGGTATTCAGATCATATAGCAAACATACATTCAACCTCTGCAGGCTGCAAACTCATTACTTAAACAATGTGAATTTATTCAACAAACCAAAGAATAATCCTACATTAAAGCATTGTGTGCTGACAAGTATAGTAATCTTACAACCGATAATATTCAAGTTACTAACCAATATTTTCCTGTTTGATCTTTTATAATCAATGAGAAATCTCAGACCAATTAAATGAAGAAAGCGATCACAAATATACAGTGAGGCAGACGTTTGAATAATTCCCCAAATTCCTTCATTGTATATACACTACGACAGCCCCTCTATAAAATTGCACAGATTACTTTCGAAGGTCATGATTGGAAGTCATTTCTGTTGGCAGTAAACCCTAGATGCATGAATCATATCTATATTTAGTAATAATAAAATTATTTTGACAAATAATTAATACAAAATATATTTACTTGAAGAGATAAAAGTAAATGTATTTGAAGTCGACATTCAGTTCACATAACAACGATAACTAGATAACCTCGGGATCCAAATGCCTCACTTTAAACATTGGTCATAATTATAATAGAAAAAATAGAAAACATCAAACGATTTGTTGGTTCCGTAACAATTGAACACATAACAGTCGCGTTATTAGCATGAAGCTGTAACCATCTTAACTCTCATTTCATTTTCTATAGGAAATTATGGCAATTGTGCATGGAATTCAATATTGTTTGTGTTATGTAATACAAAGTGCCACAGTCAGGAATACATTTAACTAGTCTTGTGACCTTTTATATCATTTGGATAATGACGTCCTTGCTTTCGCCAATTTCTTAACATATTCGAAAGAAACATACAGTTAACCAGACATTTAATAGATATACGGTTGAAATAAAGTTATTTAAAATTCATTTGAAGTTTACATCATATACATAAAGTCACCCTCAGTGGGATACCAATTCATAACATAAAAGTGTGCACCAAAATAGTTACATCAAAATCAAGCCAAAAGCTGGATCGGAGCTATACGCGAATCGCACTATCGGGATGACGGTCCCAGCAACGGAATCGTTTTCATTCTAATATCTTTTTATGTATTTTAACAATGACATCAATCAATCTAATTGAACAAAGAATGTAATTAGAATTATACAGTGAGGCAAGACATATGATTAAAAACGCAATATCTTTCCTTGTATATATACACTCATGTACCTGCTTTCGGTGATTTTAAAATAAATGAAGAGACATATATTACAAATTAATTTAACGAAAAATATATTGAATATAATATTTAAAATAAAGATATTTACAACACTTTTAATTTTGTATAATACACAGTACGTGGATCTCGGCAAGATTGAAACACATAACTTAAAGGTGGGCACTTAAACAATAATAAAATGTAAAAAAACTTGGCCAATATGGGGATCGAACCCACGACATTCGCGTTATTAGCACGACGCTCTAACCAACTGAGCTAACCGGCCATTCGTTCTCTGACGTTTAGAAATTAAATTAATGACAAATGGCATTGAATATGAAAAACGGTTGTCATAATAATTATACGTTATTACAATCATTTGACAAATGACTAAAACTCTCTACTTTCATATATACAATGACGGCCATATTTTCGGATTCCACAGTTTACTTTGAAAGTGCCAATTGAAAGACGTATGTGTGTGTAGTAATGCTTTATTCAACAGAGAATTTCGCAATATAACTTAAAACAATCAGTTTGCTAGATATTTAATATTAAATATATTGATTTTATTATTTAAAATAAATGTATTTAAATTGATATTCAGATCACATAGCAAAGATACATTCAACCTTTGCAGGCTGCAAACTCATCACTTAAACAATGTGTATTTATTCATGAAACCAAAGAAATATCCTACTTTAAAATATTGTATGCTGACAAGTATGAAGATCTAACAACCGATGATGTTCAAGTTACTAGAAGGACGCTCTTACAAACTAAGCTAACCAAGCTTTTCCTGTTCGATCTTATATAATCAATGAGAAATCTCAAACCAAATGAATGAAGAAAGCGATGATCAGATATATACAGTGAGGCAGACGTTTGAATAATGCCCCAAATTCCTTCATTTTATATACACTACGACGGCCCCTCTATAAAATTGCACAGTTCTTTCCTTATACATACACACTCACGTACCTGCTTTCGATGTTTTGAAAATGTATGATGAAAAAAACTGTTACAAATGGATTTCATGCAGAATATATTGAATTTAATGTTTAAAATAAAGATATTTACAACACTATTAAATTTGTATAATAAACACAGAATGTGGATCTTGGCAAGATTGAATCACATAACTTAAATGTGGACAACTAAATAATAAAAAGAAAACAGAGTTGAAAGCTGGCCAGTATGGGGATCGAACCCACGACATTCGCGTTATTAGCACGACGCTCTAACCAACTGAGCTAACCGGCCAGTCGATGGTTTTGCTTTTAGAAATTAAATCAATGAAAAATTACATTGAATATGAATAACGGTTGTGATAATAAATATACGTTGTTACAATCATTTGATAAATGACTACATCTCTCTACCTTCATATATACAATGACGGCCATATATTTCCAATTGCACAGTTTACTTTAAAGAGTGGCAATTGAAAAACATATCGGTGTGTAGTAATGCTCTATTTAACAGAGAATTTCGCAATATAACTTAAAACAATCAGGTTGCTAGAGATTTAATATTAAATATATTTATTTAAATATTTAAAATATATGTATTTAAATTGATATTCAGTTCAAATCACAAAAATACATTCAACCACTGTAGGCTGCAAATTCATGACTTAAATAATGTGAATTTACACAAGTAGGGTGATCAAACAGCCGATGATATAAATTACTAGACAGGCACACTTGCAAACTAAATTAACCAAACTGTTGCTGTTTACTCATTTATAATTAATTAGAAATCTCAAACCAAATGAATGAAGAAAACGATCAGAAATATACAGTGAAGCAGACATTTGAATAATGCCCCAAATTCCTTCATTCTATATATACCACGACGGCCCCATTATAAAATTTCGCAGATTATTTGCGAAGGTCATGATTGGAAGTCATTTATGCTGGCAGTAATGCCTAGTTGTACGTGCCATATTTCAATTTAGTAATAATATAGTTATTTTGAGAGTTAATTAATACAAAATATTTTTACTAGAAGAGTCTAAAGTGAATGTATTTGAAGTTGATTTTCATTTCACATGACAAAGATAAATTAGACATTCACGGCATCCAAATGCCTCGCGTTAAATAATGCTCATAAATATAATGCAAAATAAAAAATACGAAAACAGCAGACGATATGTTGGTTGCATAACGACGTGCCATATAACAGTCGCATTATTAGCATGAAACTATAACCATCAGAACTAATACGTGTCTTACGCATTTCATTTTCTATTGGAAATTATGACAATTGTGCATGGAATTCAATAAAGTTTGAGTGTGAAAGTCAAGAAGATATTTGACTAGTCTCAAGTCCTTTCATAATATTTCTATAATCACGTCCTTGCTTTCGTCAATTTCTTAACATATTCAAAAGAAAAACATACAGTTAACCAGAGATTTAACAGAAAAATTGTTGAAATAAAAGTATTTCAAATTCATTTGAAGTTTACATCATACAGATAAAGTCGCCCACAGTGGGATTCCAGTTCGTCACGTAAACGTGTGACCTAAGTAAGAAACGAAGCACATATAATATAAGGAATAATAACATCGAAATCATGCCAACCGCTGGATCGAAGCTATACGTGAATCGCACTATCAAGACGACGGTCTCAGCAACTGAGCTAACCGGTTTCATTGCAATATATTCTTATTTATTATAAGAATGACATCAAACAATCCAATTGAAAAAACAATATATTTAGAATTATACAGTGAGGTAGGACATGATTAAGAACGCAATTTCTTTCCTTGTATATATACACTCACTTACCTACTTTCTATGATTTATATATAAATGAATAATAATCTTACAAATGGATTTAACACAAAATATATTGAATTTATCATTTAAAGTAAAGATGTTTACAACACTCTTAATTCCGTATAATATACAGAATATGGATCTCGGTGGGATTGAAACACATAATTTAAAGATGGGCACCTGAACAATAAAAGAAAACAAAGTTGAAAGCTTGCCAGTATGGGGCTCGAACCCACGACATTCGCGTTATTAGCACGACGCTCTAACCAACTGAGCTAACCGGCCAGTCGATGTATTTGCTTTCTGAAATTAAATTAATGACAAATTACATTGAATATGAATAACTGTTGTGATAATAAATATACGTTGTGGCAATCATTTGACAAATGACAACAGCTCTCTACCTTCATATATACAATGACGGCTATGATTTCGAATTGCTCAGCTTACTTTGAATAGTGTCAATTGAAAGAGGTATTTGTGTGTAGTAATGTTTTATTTAACGGAGAATTTCGCAATATAACTTAAAACAATCAGTTTGCTAGATATTTAATATTAAATATATTTATATTAATATTTAAAATAAACGTTTTTCAATTAATATTCAGATCATTTAGCAAAAGTACATTCAACATTTGGAGGCTGCAAACTCATGACTTAAACAGTGTGAATTCAAGCAAGAAACCAAAAATTATCCTACATTAAAACATT